>JASDQU010101872.1:385103-417950 GCA_032191745.1 Picea mariana
AAAATTCCAACCAGAAATATAAGCGCAAAGCAGATCAATACAGAAGATATATTCAGTTTGAAGAAGGTTATTTTGTTTTAGTGCATCTCAAAAAAGAAAGGTTCCCAAGAGGAACATAAACTAAGCTGAAAATGAAGAAAATTGGACCGTGTAATATCATAAGAAAGTTTGAAGTGAATGCTTATGAGATTGAATTACCAGATGGGGTAGGGATATCACCCATATTCAACATAGAAGATATGTATCCTTACAAACATGATGAAACAGAGAGATCAGAGGATCAAAAAGAATTCCAATGGGTTAAAAAGATGCCCGTAGCTAAAAGGCCACAGATGGAAAATATTTTTCATCAGATAGTCAGAAAGAAGACCCGAAGGAAAACATACTTTGAATATTTGGTCAAATGGAAAGGACACCTGATTGAAGATGCTAGTTGGGAAAGTGAAGCAAATATCCAAAGACATGGAAAAATGGTGCAAGAGCTCATGAATAGGCATTCATGAATTTCTCATTCAAGGGAGTATGATGCAAGAGCATCGTAAGCATGCCAGCAAAGCAAGCGCAAAGACAAAGACAATTGGATATTCACCAGCCCACATTTTGAAAATGTTTTAAATTTAAATGAATAGACATTAATGTAATAGCTAGGAGACGTATTTACATTTATGTTTTGGAGATTGTAAACAGATCTTGAGCGTTTCTCACATCTATCGGATAAAGAGGCATTTATTGTAATTTATGAAAAGTTGTTGTTGCTTTTATTTCAGATTAGATAGCTTGTAGTGTAGGAGGGAAAAATGGATAGAAATACACCCTCGCTTGTATCATTGTATCAGTTGAGTAAGATGTATATATGTAGAGAGTAAGAACAAAGAGGAGAACCCATGTATAGGAACACTTGATTTAATATATGAAATCTTTGACTCAATTTTATGGTGTTATTATGCTTACTATTTGCATATGTTGAATGGTATGTATACAATTGCTTATATTCTCTGTTTATGCATTTGTTTCAATGCTATGTTGTGTGTGTGATTTCATGTTAAAGGTATGAAGTACGAGAGAAGGGAAGAAAGAGTTTCAATTTTTTCTCTTCCTAAGAATTCATGCAAGGAGTGCAGTGAACATCCGCAAGGTGTACGTTGACGAAGTTCTGAGTTTTATCTCAGGAAACTCGGGAGAGATATCATTGTTCTCATACCATCAGAAGTGTGGGATAGAACAGAGCCATGAAAGGTGTGCACAGGTGGGTTAAAGTATTAGACTTTATCAATCTAGGGGGAGGATTGAAGGACTGTTGTTGCAAGGAGTGCACAGAATCAAAGGGTCAAATAACTAGAGGTTATTTGAAAATGTCATAAGGTGTGCGCATAGGGATTCCTTATAGGCTAGGATTTTTGGGAGAATCGAAGCTTAGAAAGCGTAGAAACTTTGAATTGTTCAAAGGGAGAGAAAGGTCGAGGTCACCCATAAGAGGGAAAGTTCAGAAGGGTTGACGCCAGAGTGTTTGGCTAAGGAGTTTTGAAAATGGAAAGGATGGTGGAAACGCTTCCAGGGGAAGTGTCGATCTACTATGGGCCGTTGGATCTAGTTAACCAGTAAGGGAGATAAGGCCGAGATTTTTTTGGTGTTAGAAGCTCAAGAGGAATAGAGACCATTGGATTTGTATCAAAAGGAACCGTTGATCTCGTGCTTGAATTTTGTGTTTCAGAATTCGAGAAGTGGAGGAGGTTGTGACTCAGAGTCAAGAGTAGGGAACTCTAGATTCGCAAAGTCCTGATAAAATCAGTACCGTCAGATCCGCGAAAGGAGTTGTTGCATCGCAAAATGCCAATAAGAGAAATCTCGAGGTACCAAAGTGTTTGGGCCCCAGTTCATAGTTGGAGGTCACATCAGGGAAAATTCAAAGGGAGGAGTCAGAGACCCTTTATCCTTTTTGGGGTTTCAAGGATTGACCAGACAGGAGGACTAATATCTGGGATCGTGAAGTCACGAAACCCGAAGTACCCTTTCGGGTGAAGGCTATGGTCACATCAGTGATCACGAGGGAGTGAGTTGGCACTCGGTGCTTGTTTGTATAGGCGTAACTCATAAGTACCTATGGATACACACTCGTGTGTGTGTGGGGTTTCCTGTAGGGAAATCAAAGAGTCAATCCAATGCAAGGGGAAGACAAAGAACGATCCTAAGACCAAGAGGTCACGTAGAACCTGCTGAGGCAAGGGGTGCTGCATCACCAACTGGTGTGGTGGATGACATCTGTAAACCTGTGACCATCTATGGTGGTGAGTGGGTTTTCCATCTGTGCAAAGGGTATTGTTGGTCATGTTGTCTCTCGACACTCCATATCTGCAACTTGAGGGCATAAATATATCATCTCCTTACTTATCCACAAATTGGGGATAACATAACTGCTACATAATCTATCCTCATTTTTTATTCTCTCAAAATACCACTCCTAGATTCTCTTATCAACTATGGAATAAATACATTGCTAAAGAATGGAACCCCTTGACCTCCTAGTGGCCCGGTATTTAACATATCCCAATATCCATCTATGGGTAGGGTTTTGACTTACTCAACCCTCAATTGTGATAATATTTGGAACCTTTTAAAATATTCTTGAAATTCCACACATGGCCATCCCATATCTGTGACTAATGAGGGCTAGCGTGGGATCCACTTGTACCATAGTGGTCAACAAGGTAGGTCAACTTACGATACGTATAAATTTCACATATTAACTCTAATTGAGGCATGGTTTGCATCGTTGGAAAGGTTCTATAATGCATAACATCATCAAGGGTGTTGAGTAAAATTTCTAGACACTATAACCCAAAAACATATCATTTGATGCCTCAAAATAGCTCAAAAAGGTTCCAAGCTCCAATTTTCCAAACAAGGACCTTCTAATAAAATGACCCTACAAGTGAATTCCTCCATTTTGTACACTCTCAAAGCATATATATAGATGAAATATAATACAATGATACAATTCAAATCATAATTCTCCATTTAGGGAGGTTTTTGGTCCCCAAAATATTGACTTAATGAGGTGAGGAATTTTTTCCTCTACCTTCTCCCTTGAGTACCTCTTTTCTTTTCCTAGAATTTTTCCTTTCAATCCAATCTTCCAAAGTTCATGTTACCCATGTCTTGTAGTTTTGAACCACTTCTACAAAATTGTGTTATCTACCAACTCTTCTTGAGCATCTGGTGCTAAGTCATCTATGGAAGGTAGGAAACGATCTAACATGGAAGGCTCATATAGTTTGATATTCTCCATATTTACTACATATTAAATGTGTGTATAGGGGTAGACTGAGTCTAAATGAATTATCTACCACCTTCTCCAATATTTTGAAATGGTCATACTACAGAGCCTTGATATTATTACCAATACCATATAGTCTTTCCATGTTTAGTTGTAACCAAACTATGTCTCCCACTTTGAATTTCATATCACTTTTGTGTTGATCAGATCTTGCCTCATACTTTTCATGTGAATTATTTAGAGTCTCCTATACTTTAAAATGGATCTGTCTAATATTTTCAACAAATTTCTCTGTCTTCAAAGATTCTTTTGTGATGTCTTCCCTCACTCCTGTTTGAAGTCCATTTGCAACATCCAATGGTGAAGGATAAAAATATCCAAAGAAAGTTTCAAAAGGTGACTTATGACTAGAAGTGTGGATTACTTTATTATAAGAGTGTTATATATAAATCATAGTTTCATCATAGGTCCTCAAATACTTTTGATTATAACCCGTCAAAATTTGTACCAAATTCTTATTGACTAATTATGTCTTTCCAACTGAACTTTATGTGGATGGAATGTTGTATATTTATTAAACTTAGAGTCTATATTCTCCCAAACCATAGTCCAAAAGGCACTAGGAAACTGGGTATCCTTATCTGAGATGATGATCCTTGGTATCCAAAAGTGTTCATATAACTGCTCAATGAACATGTTTCCTGCTTCTTCTCCTTTGATGGTATTTTTACAAGGCATGAGAAGGAACATCTTGTTGAACCTATTGACTACCACAAATAGATAGTCATGTCCCTTCCTATTTGTTGGTAAACCCCCCAAAAAATCCATCGAAATTATTTCACAAGGTCGAGTGGGTACAATTAAAGGATGGTATAAAACTTTCTTCTTGTTATTGGGTTTGCTTGTACAACAAAATATACATCCTCTAATATACCATGCTACATATTCTTGCGTCATGGGCCACTACACATACCTTTGTAAGTTGGAAACTATCTTCCCAACACCAAATTCACCTTTAGCGACACATAGCTTGTCGATTTTGTAGAGTAACCATTTTCATGCCCTGTATTATTATTATTAAATATCAATAATAACAATAATAACAGAAATATAATAATTCCCTTAAAACGATAACAATAAATACTTATATGCATACATAATAGTAAATAAGTATATAATAAATATCCTAAAGGGGGTCGTAATAAGTATTTATAATGGATATTTTGGTAATTAAGTAAAATGGTAAAATAAGTAACGGTAATTGACAGAGAAACCCTAAAATATAATAAATAATAAATAATGGACCCTAGGGATTGTGTTGTTTACAACGTATGGACTCTGTATAATGAGGGAAAATAAAGAGAAGAAGACATATGTCTTTGGTTGGTTGATAGAGAGAACAAGGCTAACAAATCACTAGTGAAGTAGTAGAATGAAGGATCGAGGGTGACCTGCTACTGAATATTTAACACTGGAAGGAGAATAAATTCTTATAGAGGTTTCTTACAGAATCTCCCAAAAAAATATATCTCTTATTTGTTTATAGAGGAGGTTGTTAGTATAGCTGGGAAACCGAAGGTTTTTGTGAATGTTTTTTTATCGATTTTCCTTTAAGGTAGATTGATCTCAATTTAGGAGTTGAATGAAATGATTAAAAGAATAAATACAATAAACAAAGAGATATGGAGAACAACATAGATATCCAATGAACAAAATATTATATTGAATAAATGAAATAGGATAAAACTATAAAAATGCAAAACTCAAACAACTTTCTTGAATGGTGGTAGCTATCTCTCAGAAGAGATGTAGCTGCTACATGCATCTGTCTGAGAAGACTGATTACAATGAGCCTCCAGACACCTTTTTAACATTACTCATGGATTCCAAAACCATAGACATCCAAAAACCTAACACTAGGAGGTGAAACACCAAAAGTCATGTGGGCCTCAATGGGTAAGTTGGTACCTCAACTTCACAGGATCGTAAATTTTGCATGAGACCTCCATTTTAGGTGCGTGATAGACCAATAGAAAGGTCTTTTCAAGAACTACACATTATTTTATCAAAATCTGACTCTATCTACAGTTTGACTCTAGAAAGAAAGAAAAAAACATTGTTTAAGGCCCCAAAACGGCCCTGAAAGTACAAAAATATGTGTTGACATGAAAACATCCAAAGTAAGCTAGTTGGATTAGGTGGGAGGACACTAGTCTCCACCTAGAATATGTGTATGGATTTAGACATCCCCGGAAGTGTAGAACCCACAAATAAGTACAGAAGAATTTTATGAACTAAAAACTGTCAAGAAGAGCTAGTTGGAATAGGTGGATGGCCACTAATATCCACCTCGATCAGTCCTCCCCCCTTAGGAATAAATGGTTTCCATTACATTGAGTTCCCCCATTAGTTGAGGAAAATTCTACTGAATTTGGCCCCAGGTGAGCCACCTTCCTTGGTGTAGGATTTGTCCTTCCATGACAACCCGATAAATATGGATCCTTTGTTGGCGAGTGCCCTTGACCTGTGTGTTCACTATTTGATTAGTGGATACCTATTCCATGTATTCAAGGTTGATCTTCGTTGGTGTCATATATTCTGTGATCTCTGAGGTGTTCAATAATGCTAGAAAATATAGCCAAAGGAGGTCCATATTGAACATTGGGTGCAAGCCAAGGAAGGGCGGAGTGTTGAGCTCAAAAGTATTGCTACCCATATCCTTGGTGATAGTGTAAGGCACATATCGAAGTGGACAGATCTTATGATGGAGCCTTGTAGACTCTCTTTCTACAAATGTAATTAGACCTTGTCTCCCACCTTAAACTAGTGTGGTACCCTGTGTTGATCATGGCACTGATTATACTTAGCATTTTATTTCTACAAAATCTCATGAACCTATTGACAGAAGTGTTGAATGCAGCCAATGAATCTAGTGGATTTTTTGGTTTTAGACTAAACATGGGAAGAGTCTGTCTGGGTGGTGGGAAGAGGTAGTGAAACATCAATTGGATCCAAGGGTTGGAATCCCAACCCTAATTGAAATGGGCTATGGTCGGTGGAGATATGAAGAGACCTATTGTAATTGTGTTGAACATAGGGGAGAATCTCATCCCATGTATGCAGATTCTTAGAGTTGTACATGCGTAGGATGTGCACAGTCATCTGATTGGTGACCTCTATTTGGTTGTCGGTTTGGGGGTGGAAAGTAGTGGATTTAGTGATATTGGTGTCCAACAGTGACCAAAGGCTCGACCAAAATGTGTTGGGGAACCTGTTGTCCCAGTCGAAGATGATGATTTATGGTATCCCAAAATGGACCCACACTCGTTCGAAGAACATATTGGAAGTATTTGTCGCTATTATTCTTGTCTTATAGGCTGTGAGGATGGCCATATTTGAAAAATGATCAAATACCAAAAATACACAATCATTTCCTTGCTTGGTGGATGGAAATCCATACATGTAATCGATTGATATGGATTCCTAAGGATTCTCGAGAATAGGAAGAGGGGTGTGTAATCCTTGCTTCTTGATGGCTGGATTGGAAATGGCACTGGTTGTGAAAGATATGATATAATTTTGACATTCTGTTGAAGTTTTGGCCAATAAATATTTTTCTGTAGAACGACCACATTTTTCTCCATGCCAAAATGTCATTTTTCTACATGAAAAAATGTCCTTCCATCTGACTGTAGTGGGATTCCTAAATACGTTTTGCATGCTCGCTTGCTAGAACACAAAGATTTCCCAAATGGAATAATAGTTCGTCCTGAATGTGAAAATCGGTGACATTCGTTCTTGTACCCAACAACCGATAGGTGGTGGCGAAGTTTGGATCTTGTTGATAAAGTTGGGGCCACTCACATGCCTCATGTCCACAGGAATGGAGCAAACTGGTGAGTGTAGCCATGGGAGGTCGACAGAGGTAGTAAATGAAAAGATTTGTTCTCCCTATCTTATACTTGATTTTTTGATGGAACTAATGTAGGTAGGTGGAAAAATCCTAATGGCAGTCATTCTGCAACTTCCCCTATGTCTGTATGAGAAATATAGGCTTGTGATCAGTGTGGATGATTTTCTCCTTTCCCAAAATGTAATGTTTCCGTTGACAAAAAGCTTGTACCATGGAATACATTTCCTTGTCGTAGTTGGGGTATTTCCGGATATTATATGAGAGTGTCTCACTATGGTATACCACTAGATTACTGTGTTGAGTGATAACGGCACCTACATCATAGTCAGATGCATAAGTCTCAATATTGAACGATTTTTTGCAGATCAGGAAAGGAGAGTATGGGAGTTGAGCACAAGCGATGCTTCACATCATGAAATTCCCATTGTTGTTCCTTCCCCCATGCTAACTTTACCCTTCCACCTCCCTTTGTCACTTGGTTGAGGGCCCATGCAATATGGGAGAATCCCAACATGAATCGTCGGTAAAAGTTGGCCAATAACAAGGATATCCGAAGATTGGTTAGTGTGGTTGGGGCTGGCTAGTCATGGATGACTTGGATCTTAGTTGGATCAACATGTATGCCATGCTCATCAACAATGTAACCCAAGTATTCGACCTTGTTCATGTCAAAGGAGAATTTTTCTAAGTTGGAATATAGCTTGTACTACTGTAGAGTGCTCAAAACCTATTGAATATGTCGCATGTGCTCCTCCCAAGTTCTATTGAAGATGAGGATGGCATCCAAATATACCACCACAAAAGAGTTGGTGAAGGGTCTCAATACATCATCCATAAACATCATGAAATTGGATGGTGCATTTGTTAAGCCAAAGGGCATGACCAACCATTCAAGGAGACCTTCTTTATATTTGAAAGTTGTCTTCCATACATCAATTAGTTCGATGGGAACCTACTGGTAGCCATAATTTAGGTCAATATTGTTGATGAAATATTTCCCCCTTGAGTTGGTCAAGAAGGTCATCAATTTTGGGAGTTGGGTATCGATTCCTGACTGTGATTTTGTTTAATTCTCTGTAATCAATGCAAAGTTGCTATGTCCCATCCTTCTTTTGTACTAGTACAATCAAGCTTCCGCAAGGGGAGGAGATGCATCTGATGTGCCCCTTTTGAAGAATCTCTTGGATCCGACACTTGATTTCATCATTTTCGATCAGTGAGTGATGATAGACTAGTCCATTAGGCAGAGGTGTATTGGGGGTGCCATAAATTGGATGCTTGACTTGGCAGTGCGTCGATATCCCGGTGGGTGAGGAGAAGACATCTCTATAATTTTCCATGATCCTGTCCACTTGTTTCTATTGCCAAGAGAGGATATGTGTATTGACCATGGATGTGTCAGCGACCTTATTCTTAATATGAGAAACTATTAAAAATAAGATGAACTTCCCAGTCTATGAAATGACCTTAGTACATTTCTTAGCAAAGATTAAATAAATAGTAGTAGGAGGTGCTACCTGTGGTATCCTGTACAATTATCTACCCAAAGTAATAATAACATTGTAGGGTCTAGAATTAGACACAATATGATGCTTCCACAAATATGGTTGTCCTAAAAGAACATCAAAAACTTTAAGGGGAGAAATATCACACAATACCTCGTCTTTGAATGGATTGATTTCGTAGGGCAGACAAAACTGTTAGCTGGCACAAATACATCTTCCTTGGTGAAGTCAACCGATGGTGTAGGGATGTGTGTGTGGTTTCATCGGCAAGTCCATCCACTTGACAAATTCTACTAATATAATGTTCTTTTGACTTCTTCTATCGACGATGAAATGAAGCAGATCCCCCTTTAGCCACATCTTTGAGAGAAAGAGGTGTTCTCCTTCCTATGGTTCTTTTGGTTCACTAGGCTGGACTTTGGTGGTAGAGACAGTGGCACTGGGTTCAACATCGATAATCTTCTTCCCTCCTTATGCATTTGATTCAGAGTCAGAATCAGCCTCGAACTCGGAAGCCTTCAGTTAGAACATGAGTGACTGCTTGGAGCGATATTTTTCGGTGTTGTGCCAATGGATTTTATGGTATTCACACCATTTTCCCATTTCCTTCTTCGTATTCTCATCACCCTTCTTGTGTTGCAGCTTGGACTAGTTTTCCTAAGAGTGGCCATCTTTGCTCTATCCCCTTTTATGTGGATTGGTGCCACCTTTGCCCTGCTTTGTATGTGAGGGGTTTTCATATCCAAACTCTCACCTCTTATGCTTAATTTTTTTCTCAATATTGACAACATATATATAAGCTGTACCCAATGAGGAGATGTCAAGAAAATCCATTTTTATTTGAATGTATCTATGCAAACAACCTATTGAGGGGTCTGATATCCCTTTGACTCAACAACAGGAACCAAACCCACTTGAGAGGCCCAATTAGACTCACAAGCATTTACTGAGTGGTATGGTTCTCTAGATTGGTGATATGGTAGGATTTATCGATGGGATTTAACCATGATCGATAGATATGTATTTTGTTGAAACCTTTCCTCGGGATATGAAGTTTTCTTTTTTGTTGTTTTTTTCATTAGTGGGAAAGAAAGGTGGAGCTTAAGATAAATAATAGAGAGGAGTTACAACATATGGGAGGAAACTAGGTTTTGGGATAACCTTTTATGCCTCAGCATGAAGACAATGAGGATCGAAACTACTTAAAGCTAGAAATAATACTATTTGACTTGTAAACATTCAACATCATCTGAGATAATGGTTTCAAATATATATATATATATATATATATATATATATATATATATATATATATAAGTGACAAGAAATTAGCGCAAGAAAAGTAATTTTCAATTCTCTACCATCAATCACATATTAAAAAAATCGATTTATATTCATCAATTATAAGAAAAGAACAGTCGCAACCTTATAAGATAACTTAAATAACAGATACAACAACTCTTACTCAAATCAACAGAAGAACATTGAATTGAAAGACAGATATAATCCCCCTCGGTCCAATCATATTCACACCTCAGATGAAAGAAGTGTCTTTGGTTGTAATAATAACTTCTACATTAAAATGGCTTGCAAAGAAATAAGTCTCTTACAATATTTCAGAAAAAATATTTCTCTCCAAAACCATCGACCTTGATTTCAAGGTCGATTCTCTTATTTATAAAATAACTCTAAACTAAAAATAACTACTAAGTTTTGATAAGTCAAGAAAACGACATGTGGCGGACTTTATCTATGTTTAATATTTTTCTTTTGTTTAGATCATCTAGTCATTTTATTGAATTGGATTGTTCCTCTCATATTTTGACCATCTGCAGAAGAGATCTTCACATGTATTTTCATATGGGAACATGTGTTGATCCATTAGAGTGGACATGACCTCCTTCATCTCAATCACCCATTCTTTGTAATTTATTAGTTTGACACTCAAACATTGTAAGACTATGAGAGATTTAGTTGGTGGCTACATGTACTTCTTCACTTGACCCAAGATCATGCTTGAAACCTACAAAATCTACATTTCATACACTTGGTCTTTCTCTACATGTCGATTAACTATGTCATGTAAATTGGTGAAATACTCTGGTGGGAAAAACTCTCGAAAGTTGATATTAGAGGAGGGATGGCCATAACCAATGCCACCCACCTTTCCTTCATTTTTTGTTGGGGTTCCTAGACCATGCTTACCCAGTTTTCAGTTTCCTTCCTTATTCAAGCAATATTGCTATCCATCAGCACTCAGATGCCATGCTCTTCTGTATCTTGACCATTTTGTACTTAGTTGATGTTGTCTATTCATTCCAAGGCTTTATCTTCCTTCTCATACCATCGTTGCATGTATTTATAGGTTTCCATCCCCATAAGGGTATATTCTTGGAAATCATCTATGCAAGTGATGAAGAGGTCTATTTCCCTTGTGAATTCTGCATACATCTCTCAGAAGTCACACTTCAAGAGTACCACCTCATGTGTTAAATTTTTGTAATACTCTTCTTGATGTCGAAAATAGTCCATCTCTTTATTCATGGTGACTACCTCCATTTCATCCCTTTTTCCCTTGTTTAAAGTGGCATTGGTTATGGCCATCCCTCCTCTAATTAGCTCAATCATATTAGCACTTTATTTTTAATATAGTTTCTCCTCTGTGGTTATGAACAAGGTTCTATCGAGCATGAGATTCCTTTTATTGATTGTTCTTTTCATTGCGTCTTTCCTTTTCCCATCATAAGAAATTTCCTGTATATCGACGACTTCATTTGCTGGTTCAAGAATCGGTTTATCTCCCCAGGAAAGAGTATTTCCTAAGATTCCCACCGTATAGAGGTGTTCCATGGCAGGTTATCTATCCCTTTCAAGGGTAGGCACCCAAACTCCTACCTCCTCAATTAGTGTTTTCTATGGTAATGTTGTTGCATCATCTTGTTTCGTTCCATGGCTTGGTCCACTTAGTTCCCTAGCAGGGGAATTTTCTGTATGTTCTGGAGACTTGGCATTTTATTGCTCCTCGTCGGTTGACAGAGTCTTTTTCCTATATGGATAAGTAGGAGAAGGATCGATATTGGATGACATTTCGGCTATTGGGATGTTGATTTCTAGATGCCCCATTCCTTCTTCTTGTTCACCTGTATCCAAGTTGTTCTTAGAATTTTCATCCTGAGGCTGTGTTCCCAGTTGATTGAGAAATATAGTGTCAAGATTGTTCCTAGAATCATGGTGGCCTTCCTGGGGATTTGGGACCAAATCATCGGAAGTTGTCGCAAATGTTTTCCCTGGTTCCTCCTGCTGTGTGATTGGTATCGGGGTTATGTCTGAATATTTTGAACCTTCCTCGTCGCCATATATGGTTATTAAATATACGAGGACAGTAGGCATACCCATCCCACTTGATTCTCTCGATGAACTTCATTGAGATATAATAGTCATATACGATCCTGCCTATGGTGACATAGGGCTGGTGTTTTCTTAGTCAACACTCTCTTCCACTGGAATTGTCTTTGAATTATTTATTTTGTCCTCATCGTTTGTATTAGTCGGGGTATTTATCAAAATTCCTATCAAAGGATTAAGTCTGGGATCTTCCCCTAAACTTTGCATAGTTATCTTGGCTTATTCTAGTAACAATATCCCTCTTTTTTGTCCCTTTGTCACTTCTTCCACTTGATTTTCTTCTCTTACCCTAATAGATTCTTCAGTAGTGTTCTCTATTATCTCCACTTGTTAATCCATGGTAATTTCTTTGAATTTGGTCATATTTGGGTTAGCCCTTCTATAGATCACTTCCTCCCAGTCTTGGGTCCCTTGGTATATATCCCATCTTCAAAGATATCATGAGAATATAGCCAACATGAGGACACCTATGATGCGTGATGGAGTACCAGGAATTTTGGATCATTCTTGCGAAAACAACATGTGGGGAACCAATAATCAAGATGACTCAATCCGTCTTGTTTCTCCTATGCAGTGTCTTTTACCATGTAAAACCCGATATCAAAACCATAGGGTATGAAATCCCTCTTCTTATCCTTTACCAAAGAAGCATTATAGCCTTGTAGAATGGTCTAGTAACAAATTTCTCCCAATATGAGATGGTCTGGGAGATGAATGAGGAGTAGGTGTGATGCGCCAATAACCTCGAACACTCTGATATAAGTGGTTGTTTCTTCAAAATATGAGTGGACAAATTTGGAAATCATCTTTTTGGCTACCCCTGAAAACCTTGGGAATTATTTTCTAAATATAATGAAGTCCACTCAGGCTATGAACTCATCACATATCATGGCGTAAAAATTTGTGTACCTATTTTCCCACAAAATAATGAAATAAACATGCATGGGTAACTCTGCCAGCATAAATTCATACCTCAAAAATTCTTATCGCATAGATTACATCCAATACATAAGATGTCATGTAGAAAAATGAGGTTTCTCCATATTTTGGGGTCTTGGCCTATAGGATTTTTATACTCAGTTGCCTGGAAATGATGGCTCTCGAATTGAATCTACTCCCGAAGATTTCCATTATATATGCTAAAGAAATCCACACCTCTCAAAAATTCGAGCAGTATTTTTCTCCATACAATCAATAGATTAAATCCATTAAATACATATAAGTATCTCTGAGATTTACTCATAAAACCTTACCACAAAATATATATTCAGTATTTCCTCTGGGTCTATGAGGTTGTAGTATTTTTGTACCTCTATTGGAAGAAAGACACCAACACATTTTCCGTCCTCATTATTGACCATGCATTTCATCGCATCTGTGTGGTCAATTATCCATCCTATAGTTTCGATGTAGGGAAGAAATGGGGTCCGCAAGCCACCAAGTGCAGATATGATTGCCAAATATTTAGGAAAACTTGGTCATTCAATATCATAACGTCTGAATCGCTGTGAGGTGTAAAATTTGTGTAATATTCCTGACCTATTTTGTTAACACAATCCCCTCATTGTGGGAATGTTACTTTGGATCCAATGCTTGCCTTTGTGTCCTCGAATGTTGGAGGATGGGTAAACTATTTCTTGGTAGAATTTAATATGACTAACTCTGCCTTTGAAACAAAATCAAGTTCCCTTGCAGTCGTCGGTGTCAACCCTTCGTCGATCTCCAATTCTTTCATTTTGGGCGTTCTTGGTGAGCATCTAGTCATCGAATTTCGTGGAGGCATTCTTCTTCACAAAACGTAATAATAAGCTGCAAGCCAACTGAGAAAATTTTTATTTGTCACATTCGTAAATGTAAACAATAAATACCATGCTTACCTCTTAATTGCAGGAAATAACCTGGGCTTACTAGTGATTGAAGTGGCACAATGACCTATTACCTTTTCGATGCTCTCTCTTGCTCCTTTGTCTTCTTGGGATATCAATGATTTGCGAATGGAATACCATGCTTGGGATCAAACTTTGAAAAATTTAAAACATACCTACCTTGTCGCATCGAGTATTAAATTCARGAGTACAAATATGATCTATACAATCTATAACAAAATCCCCATCATGCTCAGGATTAAATRCAACAAAGGCTAGCAGTGCAGGAGCGTGTTACTTTAGAGTTCATCGGAAAATTCAAAATTTTGAAAATTTATCRGTGCGCGATGTCATGGTATCAGTTATGTGAATTTATTAATTGTTTAAAAAATCGCAAAACTCATCCTCAAATTAGCTAGAGGTGTCTCAAATCACATGAGCATTTTTCACACTCCAACATAACTAGTATGATTGGTATCGGGGATAATTAGGATCATTAAATGGACAATTCATATCGAACGGGATCATCGAAATCGATGGAAAAATATTCGATCTAAAAGAAAAATTTTGGTGTTCTAGCAACCAGTCGATAGTTAATGAGTGCATCAATGCCGATGGATTGTCTTTGACATTGTTTCGTTGGTGCCTCTAGGAAAAAGTTCCAATGCCAACCCAAACTGTCATACATTGTTTTTGTGGAAGTGCTAACGTGGAAGTACAAATATAACATGGGGAACATCAAAATATGATGTGGGTTATAACCAAGCAATACAGACTGTCTACGTGGAAAAACATGTGATGATTGATTTGACCTCTTGGGCATGACAAGCATTTTGTTCAGAGTCGGTGATTTTCTTTAGACATATGTTACTGTGACCTTTCTCCCTCTTCATTGATGTCGATGATATATCGGTAATCGACGATTGTTGTCTCCTATTTTGATGGTTTACCTTTCGGATTTTGTCGATAACGACGATACATCGATGATTTTTAGAGAACTTTTTCGCAGGCTAGAATCACTGATTAGTGCACCCTTTTTCCTATTTTTCCGATGCCAACAGTACATCGAATATCAGCGATTGTTTTTAAGGACTTATTTTTGCATACCAGGATCACCGATGAGTGCGTGGCTCTTTATAAAAAAAAAATTAAGTTGTGTGTAACTTAGTCTAATGCCACGTTTACTTAGAGAAAAATGTCAAATTGTTCAACAAAGTTCAAACCAAAATGAATTTGATCAATGATAAAATAAAACAATAGTAAAACCCATTGATCCCTACACAACTGAATCTATTCCAAAATGACAAAGTGGTACCCAAAATAAAAAAATCACAAATAATTTTAGGGTGTGTTGACTGCTCAATAAATGTCGATTCTTTGGGAGAAAACAAAATCTCTACTCCTTCCCTCGTTCTTAGCCTATGCAAATTGATTTAGAAACCATATAACTTTATTTTATTCCTTTCCAATAGAAACTTTTCAATCAATGTGTACACAAGTTCTTGGGTTCGTGAATCTAGATCCTCCTACGGGGTTTAGCTTTTCCAACCCCTTTCCTATTAACCACAATCCATCTCCTTCCTAGACAAGATCCAGGTAGGGTGTCCATTGGCGTGATACCATTTACCTATCATTCCTTTTTTATGGTGTTGCTCCTCTAGCAGTGAGCATCCATATCCCCGACGGAGTCACCCTAACATCAATGACCTTTCTCTACTACAAGAGAGTGTCCATAGCTGCGATGAAGTTATCTTCATATCCTCTCAAACTTTACACTCTTTTTATGAATCATATTTTTCTAGCCTAAATACCAAGAGTGAGTTAGAGAGGACGATATATGTTTTTTGACGAGGTGAAAATATTAAGGTGGAGCTTTCCCTGGCTCCATCCATAGGTACATGTTATTCTTTCTAGAAAGCCATCTTTTACCTCTACCAGGCCACTAGGAAGACATTTAATCTCTTCCCCAGGTAGTATGCTTACAAACACAAATATGGTTCTTTGAAAATTTGTGTCTTCTCAGCGTATCTTATTTTTCATGTAAGTGTAGGTTAGAAGTAGAGTTTGCTTAACCATATTCATTCAATTCAACCATTTATTTATGAAACACAACTTAATTAAAAGAAAATAACAGGAAAAACAAAGAGTGAAAAAGGATTTCAAAAATGGTGTTCTTTAAACCCACACACTCATCCTGATCAAAATGTATGCTGAAAAGGAACATAAAACTCAAAAAAAAGCATCAAAAGGTTTTTATTTTTTAGGAGAAGTATTGTTTTAAGGCCTCGTCATTCACCAGGAGTGTGTCAGATTCCCCCCTCATAGTATGCAACTAGTATGTTCCTACCCTGATCTTCTCGGCCACTTGAAAAGGTCCAGCCACATATTTTGGAACTTTTAGTGTTATCCTTTGGACTCGTTTTCTTTATCCCAATTCAAAACTAGGTCCCCCACTTTAAAAAAAAATTCTTTGGCCTTATGTTTGTCGAACCATCTTTTAACTGTCTGTTGATGAGAAGTGAACTTAACTTTAGCCTTTTCCCTTTCTTCATCTAGCATGAGAAGGGTATCAATCCTTTGTTGGATAGGCGATGACGACTGACCTCTTGATGCCTGAGCAAGATATAAAGATGGAAGATACAATCCATTTGGTAGAATGGATTCTTTTCCATATACTAGAAAGTGCAAATATTTCCTTATGTGTTATTTAGGTGTTACTCTATCGGCCCATAGGGAATTATAAATAAAATTGTGCTGATTCCTTTGATTTTCAACAACTATTTTTTTTAAATTCTCACCAGGTTCTTATTGGTTGAATCTGCTACCCCATTCCCTTGCAGATAGTAGTTTGCAAAATAGATTATTATGATTCCCTTATCAATGGATAATTCTATCAACAATGTGGAAGAAAAGTAGGCCTCATTGTAAAAAATTAGAACGAAGGGCATCCAAAACCTTATTATTAGTTGTTGTTATAAAAATTGGATTACTATCCTTTCATTAACATTTGTGAGAGGGATGACCTCCATCCATATCGTAAAGAAATTTGTAGCAATCAATACGTATTTATGTTGTTTTGAAGAATTGGGAGTAATTTCCCCTATGACGTCTATTCTCCATTGTTCGAATGGTCTGGATATGGTCACCAGATGGAGTGGAACGACTGCCTTTTTTTCCCTACTAGCACATATCTGACAAGATTTATATTTCTTCACATATGCATGAGTGTCCCTTAACATATTAGGTCAATAATAACCATCCCACCCGTTGGATCGCCATGGAGTTCTCTCAGTACTTTTTCTGCATCAACGTGTTCAAGACATCTAAGGAGTATTCCATCATAATTTACATGGAAAAGAACAAAATTTATGAGGTGATATTGAGCATATTTTATTCTGAGAGATATCATTTCTCTAGGGTTTATGCTCTCCATACAAGTTCCATGATGTAGGAGATAAGACAAGTTTCCATACCAGGATTCCTAAAAATATCAACAAGCCTAAAACCCTAAAAATTCAATTTTGACGGAAAGTCAATATGATAAGTGTAGTAGGGGAACTAGAGTAGGTGAGTTTATTAGTGAAAGATTTTGTCCCAATCGATTTTATAATGATTTCTCAACCATCTTGACAAAGAAAATCATGCAACGGAAAATCTCAGTAATCTTGAAAATCTCACGATCTTCCTTCCAACGATTAGACTATTCTAAAGAAAATTTTCTCTGATACCATGTTATATTTTCATTAGTTTCGTTAACATTATATTTACCATGGAATTTTTATATTCTTTTAATGTTCAATAATAATATACTTAAATATATAAGAAATAGATAAACAAGCACAAGAAGACACAAATATTTATCCTGGGACAACCCCAAACTAGGGGAAAAACCTAGCCAAATTTTCTTAGAAAGAATATTGCAATAAATCCATGAACAAGATCTAATAACAATACCAAACCAACAATGAATAAACATGATAATAAATACTTATCTCTTATTTTTTCAAACCCTAACGAGGGTACAAAACTGATGAACACCATAGAATTGGCACCAAGATAGGACACCAGAGAGTTGAAACCAAGATAAGCATTGCTAGCACTAGAAGTCACACCTATATTGTTGTATGTGTAAGCCTAATACCCATCAGAGTTTGAATAATTAAATAATTTTATGGTTGGTGGATCAACAAAAAAGAGAAAGAAAGAGGGGAACAGATTGTCTGCAGAGACATTCCATTGGGTATGGAGTCATAAACACCCTACAGATAAAAGGAAATCAAGTTGCATTCCCAAAAAAGTGGCTATATAATGATGAACACAAGAATGGAGTAGATGAAACTAGGAAGAATATTCATCAAGCAGTGATCCTCTCTCCAAAATGAATTAAAATAATACTTGAAAAAAAATCATGAAAGGAGGAAATCATTGTAAATCCTTTGCAGCTCATGAATTCTCCTACCCATGGAAAATCATTGATATTCAATACCTACAATATATAAAAGAAACAGGATGACAAAGGAAATGAAAAAAAAAGAATACAATCTGATAAAGAGCTCTCATGAATCTTTAATGGCATTAAATGCCATTACCAACAGGCCCTCGGGCTTACAAATAAGCAACTAAACTGCTCCTCAAGCTCTCTCCTCTCTTGGATCATGAACTAAACCCCTTAATCAAAAAAAAAATTCTATGTATAGTGTATCATTCCTTCATACTCTAAAGAGTTCAAATCCCAAGTGGTTGCATTGGATTCCATTTTAACTAGGAGCTGTTATAACAAGGTGAAACATAAAATCCACCTAGCTCCTATTTTTTTGGATCTTGTCTATTGTGATAAATTCCTTTGAAACAAGTCATGTTTCTTGATCCGGTGATATATAACATGTCCCTCATGTCCAACTACCATGTAGGAAACCATGTGAACCCCATCATATAGGTGGTAACCCTCCTACAACTTAGATTTATTAGACTATTAGAGTTTGCAGTGTAATTTCAGGATTCGCTGCAAACTTTCCTGTAGATGATGATTTCAACTTTTCTCCCAAATGACAAACTAGGCCAGGCTTATTTTTTGTCAAAACGTCAATAATATTATGAATCATTTCCACAAAAAAAATTCATAAGAACCGAGATCAGAATTTAAACCTTATGATGAAAAAATGACTCTGTTGTGTACTAATTCGCTACAAACTGTCCCAAAACTACTAGTTTACAGTGCCTTTGACAACACACATTGCAAACTTTCCTGTAGGTGTGTTTTTACATTCAAAATTTATTTCCAATGTTAAAAATTGTAGAACAAGTTGGGAAACCTTTTATAACCTACTACAATATTTGGAAACATGAAGTAGCCTTTGCAAAAAGACATAACACTTTGATAATGATAACCTTTAAATCAAAAGGTGTGACCAACACTTTCCCCTTTTTCTAATGATGATAACCACTATAATGAAACTAAGACTCTCACAAGAAGGACTGATCACATGGCTAGAAAATACCAATGATGTCCTTCTACGACCAGCCTAACAAAAAATTTATAAAAATTTATAAAATTTTTGACTCCTGAACATTTCATGTGCTAATAGGTGCATCGTTATAACTGGCACCACAGAGCTAGCGCCACTGGTAACTGGCAATTGCAAGTGCTACTACTACTGCAACTGCAGCTGATAAATGGATCAAATAAACTAAACAACACCACAAAACCTTTGCGCAACTCCTCAAGAGGTAGTGCACAAGAGAAATCCCCAAGAGACACCAAGAATATCCTTCCCCAAGTGGGGAGCACTCTCCAAGAGAATCAAAAACCAGAAATAATGAAAATGTTGCAACTGCAGCTGCAACTTCCTAGTGCACACTGAAAAAGGAGAAATTCCCGTCTCTGCAAATGAACTGACCAAGACTTGTATTATACTAATCTGGGAGTCCATCTAGGGATGACTTCTTATTTTGGGTCTTCAAATTTACTTTATTATTTTTGTGGGCTAACTTCTCTTCCTGGAAATTTTATTTCCACTTTATTATTATTTCTTATGGGTCGAATTCTCTTCCGTGGTNTTATTATTTTGGGTCTTCAAATTTACTTTATTATTTTTGTGGGCTAACTTCTCTTCCTGGAAATTTTATTTCCACTTTATTATTATTTCTTATGGGTCGAGTTCTCTTCCGTGGTCCTCTATTTTATCTTATTATTTTCCGGGGTGTTCTTCAAATTTTCAAAGGCCTTCCTTTGAATTCTTGGAATCTTCTTCTTCTTGAACAAAAAATTTCCAGTAGGAAAATACTTCCTGCATATACCAAAACATGAACACCGGTCACCAGGGAATGTTTCTCGTCTCTCCTTTCTATATGTACTTTTGGTCTGGTCCAATTGACAAACCTTGGCCACTGGGGCACTGGTCCCTGGGAAGTTCTTCCCCATTCTTTCTTCTACATTTCCATGGAAAATACAACTAATGTCAGTCCACTCCAAAGGGATTTCAACCCATTGGCCACCCTGCGTAAACCTCCATCTAAGAACTCGCGATCTAACTCTGGCTCGATACACCAGGCCAATGACACACTATTCAGTATGGGTAACATTCCATACAACTCCTATAATTTGACTCCATTCTAGTCCATTCCACTGAGCCACTAGCCAGCGAGCCACTGCACAAGTCGTCCATACAACTTCCAATCGAATCTAGTCTGGTATGATCCACTAGGCCACTAGGTCACTGCACTCAATCCTTCCATCCAACTCTCGCCAACCTACTATGGTCAAGTCTAGTCCACCGATCCACTAAACCACTAGGACATCGGACCATCGAGCACCCCACGAAACCCTCCATCCAACTCCCTACAAAATACGGTCAGATCCATCGGTCCACTATACCACCAGCCACCTTGCTACCCTGTACAAGATTCCATCCATCTCCCAAGTGATTTCTTGTCTGGTGAATGAAATCTTCCAATGGGGTCCTAAGCTCTGCACCACTCATCCAATTACACATGGAAATGAAATATACCTATCATAGTTTTATATCTAGAAATAATGGTATATTACTCAACATTGACTAGGCATACAAATTGGCGTTGATGTGACAATAAAATTTTTCTCTCTTGGCTAAAATTTGTAGGGTTCTGTCGCTCTCTACGCTTCTTGCAAAAGTAACAAAGAGTTCCCTTTTTCTTATAAAAAGGTTATGAAAACCTTCCCTGATGCACATGGTATAAAGAACAATATAGATCGTAGATCAACGATGGGTAATCCATGCAAGGGATAGATCGACGATTATTGTGCGTTGTCTTCTTAGAATGCGTAACTCCCTACTCTATAGGACAAATCATTAAAGAGATATCCAGTTGTAATTCCAGGGCCATGGAGGTTAACTTGGACATGATTTATAAGGTTGAATTACAGTGTTTAACCAAAGAAAAAATATATATCCTTTGACACAATCCCATGGAAATTATTTAATTTTTCAAGAAATTCTAGTTAAGCTTCCATTATGTAACATACCAAGATCAACAAAAAATAAGTTCCTTTCATTTTGGAAACTTAGTCCCAATCCTCGCTTATGATTCAAAGCCAATGGATCTCCAAGAACAATATATGTATCATGTTCTCATAGCATATCCTAATTTTCATTTGTAAAATATTTATATATGAGAGATTTAAGTTTTAACTTCATAAACTAATCAAATAATTTTTCATTTAATCAGTAGATAAGTGATTTGTGAGAGACAAATATCAATGATCGGTTGCTTAAAGACTCCTAAAATACATACAAAATAAATTTTAACATTTAAGTGCTTTATATACATCTCATACTAAAGAATGTAAAGACAATTTTACTCAGGAACTTTTATCTTCTAGTAGGCCCTTGGAGGCCTGATGCTATAACCTACATATTTGATACCACTTGTAACATACCAAACTACCAAGCTAACTCATGTTGCTTCAAAAATACACTTCAAGAATTATTTGAATACCACTTGTAATGTATCTAGAACAAAAAACCCAAAACATTTTTCTTGGACATTGATTTGAGAAGTACCCATTTCCCGTGTACTTCCAAATTCTCCCTCTTGGACTAATTACAGATTTTTTTTCCATCATTTTTATCAAGAAATATGAATATAATGCATTCATTTAATCAAAACATTATAAACCATAAAATAAATGAACAACATGACATGCACAACATTAATACCAAGAATGCACATATAAACACATATCTCAAATATAATAATACATAGGGGAATATAAATTACATACAAAACATAGAGAGCTCTTATTTCTAAGTAAACCATTCACCAAGTAGTTGACGATGTTGAACATTCCACCCAACCATAGTCATTGTTGTTCCAAATATCGATAGTAGGTTACCTCTGATCGAGGGTTGTGAATCCATAAGGACAGGTCCTAGGACAACTCTAACTCACACAACCATTAGTTGTGAATCTCTCATGGTTTTACCAACCACACAACAATCCTAATTTTCCATCTATCTTCCTCTTCAACCTACACAACCAAAATAAATGAACCCCTTTCTCTCTAATACAGTCCCTCAAGTTGTTCCAATTATTTTCCAAGGCTCCCATCCTAATGGTTAGGAATCTCAATGCTTGAAACTCCAAGGATTCTCAGTTGTGGACAATTCTACTCAACATGCCAATGCACCCAAGAACTCAAGAATTCACTCCTTTTTGGAATCGACAACAATTACTTATATTCATCTAGAAATGGATCTATTCCTCCAACCATACATGTCCATTACATGTATTATAAATAATTAATGAGGAAAACAAATTATTGAGGAGAAAAAAGAGTGATGAAATAATAAATGAACAATCAACAACATGAACCCCCAAACATCTCATGGGGAGGGTTTAAATAGAAGGGTTCCCAAGGAAAAATTCAGTCTCCCCAAGAGACTCACACGACCCCTCATTCACCCACCAAACATAAACATGGGTAATTAAATGATTAAYAAAATGATTATCCCCTAAACCCCCTCTCTTGTGGAATCATATCCCCCTATTAATATTGTCCTTGTTCTTCTTGCAAGTAGCGATGTATTTTATTAATATAATTGAAGTTTTCCATTTCTGGGCATCCAAACCTTTCAACATTTTGGCTCGKTAGCCTAAGTCACATCTACATAATACATTCTACTTCATAGGTACTAAAATGAGGGATGTTACATTGTTCATAGAAAACTTGTTGCAAGTAGGTMCAATTTTATAGGGTCAGTTGTAACTTGAGGGAAAGACTTCTTGAGGAGCCCTAGTGAACTGGAGCATCTAGAATTTTGTCCAATTTTTTCGTGAATCTTGAAGGAGAGACTTGACCTATTTATTGAGATAATCTCCAAGAGTTGAGAATGTGGCAACTTCRGGGGGAAGAGGACATGGTAAACTTTAGCATGGATAGGGAGGTGTGCTAGGATAATAGATTTAATAGAATACAGTGTGTCTTTTACTTTGACTTCCCTTATATTTCATAAACAATACACATTCTTTTGAAACAACCCTTCATGCATTCCCTAAAAATATCCTCTATTGGATGCATTCCATACCTTTTTTCCTACATGTCTAATATGCCATGAAAAAACATAGTCGATATAATGAATACATTTTTTTCCTATTTTTTCATGAATTGCTTAACTTCCATTGTTTTATAATTAATATGAAAAAAATAGAACTTTGTATTGATTATATGGAGCGTTCTTTGTCATGTTGTATTAAACATGAAGGAAACAAAGTATGGAATGAAACCTGCATAGGATATTTTGAGAGAATGAATGAAGAATGGCTTTGAAATAATGTCTATAGTTTATGAAATACTTGGTTCTAACATATGTTTTTTTATTTACACAAGAATGTATATTATACTATATATGTAAATGTATATATACTTATTATAGTTTATTTCTATGTCTGTAGATGCAATATGAATGGGAAGAACATAAAAATAAGATGATCAAGAAAAAATTATGCTAAAAAACAAAGTACAGTATCTCCTGCAAATGATGAAGAAATGAGGCATGGATGTAGCTCGAGTGATGAAAATAGTTGAACCGATGAATGAAAATCAATATAATTCAATGTCACTGCAAGTTGTATGCTTTTGAATATTTGTCTATGAAAATCACATACTCTGTTTAATGTACTCGACATATTGTCCCAATTGCATGAGGAAATGTTACCAATAAGTATAAAAATTACATATTGGTTGCAGTTCGATTATTGTGGACATTTACATTGTCCCTTTTTGTATGACAATGTGTCTCTTATTCATACATAATAAAATAGGTTTTTTATTTCATTGCATTGTCAAATATTTTAAAATGTTGTATTCCTAAAAAATTAATATGTGGATGATTTGAATTGTTACAAATAAGAGAGGTGTAATTTGTTATATAACACATTAATGCAATCGTTATATCAAAATTTGATAACAAAGATATAAAAAAAACATTATTATAAAAAAATTATTTTATTTTGAAATGATTAATTGGAAATTTGTAAAAAAAATAAATTAAAATATACACATACCAATGCATTGTATTCTTTTGAACTCACTAGACAATGTGTTACATAATATAGAAAGTGGTGCATTCTGAGGAGTGTTGTTGCACATATAATTGTTGTTGCAAATTGTTGTATTACTAGAATTTTGTATCAGCCTTAACAAATTTTCATTGTCTATTTCCTATTAAGGTTTTAATTGCATATTAGTACTTGGAAATCACTATAAATATGATATAATTTTTGTTTTTCTAGGAAGGTACCTGAAACACTCTTTTATACCTCAATTTCACATACATAGAATGTGACTTAGGTGATAAAGAGAGGGGGCAGTAGGCTTGGCGACAATACTTGCTACTGTGGTCCCTTGAGGTCACCATGGAAGCTTCCATTGTGGTGGATCTCTTCCATCACTAAAACGAGCAGATTTATTACTAAGGTGACAGTGGGAGGTTTTCCTGTAGTTACATAATATTTGGAAACCTTTTGTTGGGATTTTCACAACTGCAAATCCAACAATAACAGGGTTGAAGGAGATATTTGTCCCTAATATATTTTTCTTTCCTTGGGTTGATGACATTCTCTCTCACCTCCTAAAATGTGGGTTTATTTTTCGTTTTTCATGTTGTCTTATATGAGACCTTAGTGGTAGGTATTAGAGAAGAGACTTGTATACCTAATTTTTCTAGTGGGTTGGAGGCAGTCTTATTATTTCGATATTTTGCAATCGATTTTAAGGTTGACTTGTACAATTTTCTTATATGTTTTTATAATAGGAATTTAAAGTAATCTTCATCATATATTAAGGATAAAAGAGAGAGATATATAAATTCCATGTCCATATACATTTTTTCTTCTGCCACTGATAAGATTTCCTTTATGGATTCATCCTATTTTTATGTTGGGTTTTCTTCGTCTTTCTTTTCTGTCATTAAGGGAGGGAATTATATATTTTTATCTTTCTCCATTTGCATGTCCTATTTTTCCTATACCTCAAATTTCATGTGCTTTCTATATTTTAATGTTCCTCTTTATCCATTGATTCATCGTTCTTTCCCTCATTGAGTTTTTGGGTTGGAGTAGAGATGGATTTTTTTTGGTGAGTGACGCAGTAGTGGTCACCCTCACGGTTCCACCCTGATCTCACCAAGACCTTCTTACACATGGCCCGAAGAGTCAAAGACTCTTCTAACTCCTCTCAAGAGTTCCCTATACCCACAGCACTCCTTCGACGATTTTCCCTTCACTTCTTGGGAGATCGGGTTTCGCGGTCTCGCGAAACACGCATGCACAACTCACCAGTAAAACAAAACCCCGAACTCCGATTTGATGACACCTGTATTCCACTAAACCTTGTGGTCCCACTCGGCCACGTCACTTCGGGATTTCACGGATCGCAAGTCCACGATGCCAGTTTTCTTGGGTGTCAAAACCCTGAACGTCGAGTCCCGACTTTCTGGGATCACGTGCCACCTGTACTGTGGAATCAACGGTTCCGATCAAATCGGGGAATCGCGACTCGCGATTTCAACAAGTCTGCGCCTCACCTTGTAAATCGCCGAATGCCGAACCCCGATGGACTTTGGTCCTTTCTGCGCTAATAGTTTAACTTCCACGCAGCTTCCCTCAGATCTAACGGTCAGCGGGATTTCACGACTTTCCTCTCCACGAACCTTGACCGTTGATTCTCCTTCTTGGAGAATCTCTTCTGCTTCAAAGCGCTTCCTGTTCAAATCCTTCCAGGGTCCACTCCACTGCGTTCCCAACAGAAATATCCCTCTTGAGCTCAATTTCTCTGACTCCTTCAGAGATTCTGCGCACACTCTGATGCCCACCTCAACAACTCTCAAATGTTGAGTCCTTGCAGACTCCGTGCACTCTCTGCCACAGTAGTCCTACACCTTCCTTTTCTCAGATTAACTGCTGAGATTTCAATCTCGGCCTGCACTTCTCCTGCACGACACGAGTAACCCAAATTGACTTCTGGGCAGATGAGAATGAGAGTTTAACTGTATACCCTCCTCAACACACTCTATGCGGAGGAATTCAACTGCACTCTATGCAGGAATCTCCTGGCTCAGATAGAGAAACAATTGAAACTCATTCTCATCTCTTTCTCCCACAGATGAAGAATACGATACCCCTGGCAGTCTTCCAACTCAAGCAACCAATTGCTGAGTGCTCTGGGTATTCAGTAACCCAGTGAAAGCTCCCTCGGTGGGTGCTTCCTGACAGATAATAGAACTCAAAGAGTTCCTTTCTCCTGTGCTATCTACACATTTCCTCAACACCCTCCTGGCAGAGTATATCTTCCATCGCACACTCGACAGCTATGTTTTCCCTATGCATTCACGCACTTCGCTCGATATCCCCAGACATAGCTTCTCAAAATCCTCAACAGACTTCTGTTCCTTCAGAACTCACAGCGGAGTTCTTTTCTCTGTGCACCTCTGTACACACAATCGATACCCTCTTGGTAGAGCTTCTACAGAACTCCTAACAGGTTCTGTCCACAAAAGTGTCTCAGCTACCCTACCTTGACTATTGAGGTGTTCAGTAACCCCAACAGTCCTCCTTCTGTGTGAATTGTTGACTTCAAGGCTGGTTCTCTCAGCACGTCTTTGTCTGACTCCTTCGAGTTCATAAGTGCCTCCTCAGTGCACTGGTATTCAGAGTCTCAACACTCTGTCATGCCCTCATGACATGAATCCTCAAAGACCTCTCAAACCTGAAATCAAACACACTCCCTGCAAAGGCATAATAACAGCATATAATGAACACACACACACAAACATGCATATAATGACAGAATGGTGTAGGGAAAACTACTCTGTATTAATAATGGCAAATGCCTGTATATTTTACAAGGTTTTCTTTGAGCTCTCCTCGGCTCTACATGCATCCTCTCTACATGTACCTCCCGACTACTCAAAAATGAGATCTGAATATCTCTTTTACCTGAGGGCTCATTCCTCCAGGTTCACCTACTCTAATTAATTTACCATCAATGGTTGTCTAGTCTGCTATCCAGAACTAGATTCTCAACTGATCTATAATAATTGCCTATCTTATCTACATCCTACGCAAAGGCATGGCATTCATGGCTCACTAGCCTAAAACATTTATTACATTCATTTCAAATATTCAAATGAAGCTTGCGCCTCCCTTTCATCCTTTAATGTATGCGCGCTGACATAGGCTAGCTGGCTGGATGGCATGGAGAGATGCTCCTGCATCATACTCCATAGCTGCAAAAATCATGAGCTCCTGCTCATGAGCTTCCTGTGTAGTCACTGGAATCCACCTGGGTCCCAGACAAGTCTTTGGAGCTTTTCCTCTGCTCCTTTGTGCTGTTGTTGCTTCCGCTGCGCTGCTGCTGCTGCTGTCCTTTCTCTAACCAACTTCTCTTCGCTGGTAGTCTGCGTCGACCTTAACATCAGTCTTTTGATGTCCTCTATCTCTCGGTCCAGCTGCTCCAGTGGCTGGCTCTGTTGTTGCAGTCTCCTCAGCTGCAAAAGATTTTGGCCAATGGAAATATCATCATGATCTCCCATACCACCTTTATTTTCATCTGTGGCCCTCAATTTCCAATTTACTGCAGTCTTCATCTCTGCAGTTCCTTCTTGACTGACCTGTTGCTCAGCCATCTCCTCTGATAGCTCAAATTTTGTCAGTTCTCTTGCTGGCTCTGGATTGTTCAACCAACCCTCCAGCATCTCTAGCTCCATCTCCCATGGAGTAATAAATCTATCCACCTACTCCTCGGTTTCTTCTACTACTGCTAGCTTCAATGCTATAGCGCTCTCAGCTTGCTGGCTGAATCTGTTGAGTTGTTCCTCAGAACACTCACTTTCTGCTCCTGTTGTCAGCTTCAGTGCTACAGCTTCTCGGTTTTCAGCTCCCAGGCGGAATGCGTTGAGACATCCCTCAGAATGCTTGTCTCTCCCTTCTGTTCTTGCTGCAAACTCCCATGTTGCAGATTCTTCAGCTTCAATACTGAATGCTTTGAGCCATTCCCTGGAATGCTCACTTTCTTCTCCCGCTTGGGTAGCTCCCAAAGTCTGCTCCAACTCTTCTTCTACTCGGGCAGTCTTTGCTATCTGCATCGATTCTTCTTGGACAGTCACAACTGACTGTTCCCATGCTGCTATTGTTATACCTGCAACACAAATTTTTTCCCCTACCTGGGTAGACGGTAGGAATACCTCGATTCCCCCAACCATTATTTGGCTCTCCAAATCTCCTATGGTCAGCTGCACCTGCTGATCCCAATCAAATCTTGAGCTCACTTGCTCATTCTCGCAATGTGGAATGCTCCCACTGCCTTCCTGGCAGATTTTGAGATCCATTGACCCCACCTTCATCAGCACCCAATGCTGAATTCAACTCTCCATCGAGCTCATGAGACTTCCAACTAGTCCCGCCTTCTCATCTCTGCCCACCTGGCAGTTTTCGATGCTTCCACTGCCCTCCTGGCAGTCTTCGAGATCTTCAGTCGGTCTCACTTCATTGCCCAGCTGGCAATCTAAAATTCCCTGGCTGCCCTCACGACAGTCATTGATATTGTCAACTGATCCCACTTCGTTTCCCTCCTGGCAAACTGGTAATTCTTCTTTTCTGCCCAACCGACAGTACTTGAAACCATCAGCTGATCCCAATTTATCCCAATCATCATCATCATCATCGAGACCCTTTCCAATCTTTGGCCAACAGTAAAAAATTACTTTTTATGTGGCCCTGAGGTCCTCAGCATTCTTCACCCATCTTCTCAATAGCTTCTGCTGTCTTTTGACCATCAGCTCCCTGACTGGCCATTTCACTTTTGGCGCCCTCATGGGCCATTCATGTACCCATCTCGGATTTCTATCCTGCTGCATCCTCATCTCGAGCTCCTCCATCTCTCGCTTGATGTCAATGAGCTCCTTGTCCATCTCTGCTGCGTTCATCATCTTTGGACTCTTCCTCTCATCATGGTTATGGCCTTCAGTAGCCATGCTGTTGTTTCTATCTGTCCCCCTGACAGACCTACTGTTGTCACTCCCGCAATCCTGAGTGCTCAGCTTCCTTCTACAGTCTCCCAATGACTGTATCCACGACTGCTGTCCACCTGCATGCTGTCATCACAGAGTCTTCAGTAACTCCATATTCTTTCTTCTGCCATCTCACTTCACCTGAAATGTACAGATGTAGTTCCCGCTCTGATACCACTTGACGTAGTAGTGGTCACCCTCACGGTTCCACCCTGCTCTCACCAGGACCTTCTTACACACGGCCCGAAGAGTCAAAGACTCTTCTAACTCCTCTCGAGAGTTCCCTCTACCCACAGCACTCCTTCGGCGATCTTCCCTTCAGTTCTCGGGAGATCGAGTTTCGCAGTGTCGCGAAACACGCATGCACAACTCACCAGTAAAACGAAACCCCGAACTCCGATCTGATGACACCTGTATTCCACTAAACCTTGTGGTCCCACTCAGCCACGTCACTTCGGGATTTCACGGATCGCAAGTCCACGATGCAAGTTTTCCTGGGTGTCAAAACCCCGAACGCCGAGTCCCGACTTTCCGGGATCGCGTGCCACCTGTACTGTGGAATCAAAAGTTTCGATCAAATCGGGGAATCGCGACTCGTGATTTCAACAAGTCTGTACCTCACCTTGTAAATCGTCGAATGCCGAACCCTGATGGACTTTGGTCCTTCCTACACTGATAGTTTAACTTCCGTGCAACTTCCCTCAGATCTAATGGTCAGCGGGATTTCGCGACTTTCCTCTCCGCGAACCTTGACCGTTGATTCTCCTTCTTGGAGAATCTCTTCTGCTTCAAAGCACTTCCTGCTCAAATCCTTCCAGGGTCCACTCCACTGTGTTCCCAACGGAACTATCCCTCCTGAGATCAATTTCTCTGACTCCTTCAGAGATTCTGCGCACACTCTGATGCTGACCTTAACAAATCTTGAATGTTGAGTCATTGCAGACTCTGTGCACTCTCTGCAACAGTAGTCCTACACCTTCCTTTTCTCAGATTAACTGCTGAGATTTCAATCTCGGCCTGCACTTCTCCTGCATGACACGAGTAACCCAAATTGACTTCTGGGCAGATGAGAATGAGAGTTTAACCATCTAGCCTCCTCAACGCACTCTATGCGGAGGAATTCAACTGCACTCTATGCAGGAATCTCCTGGCTCAGACAGAGAAACAATTGAAACTCATTCTCGTCTCTTTCTCCCACAGATGGAGAATACGATACCCCTGGCAGTCTTCCAACTCAAGCAACCTATTGCTGAGTGCTCTGGGTATTTAGTAACCCAGTGAAAGCTCCCTCGGTGGGTGCTTCCTGACAGATAATAGAACTCAAAGAGTTCCTTTCTCCTGTGCTATCTACACATTTCCTCAACACCCTCCTGGCGGAGTATATCTTCCATCGCACACTCGACAGCTATGTTTTCCCTATGCATTCACGCACTTCGCTCGATATCCCTAGACAGAGCTTCTCAAAATCCTCAACAGACTTCTGTTCCTTCAGAACTCACAGCGGAGTTCTTTCCTCTGTGCACCTCTGTACACACAATCGATACCCTCTTGGTAGAGCTTCTACAGAACTCCTAACAAGTTCTATCCACAACAGTGTCTCAGCTACCCTGCCTTGACTATTGAGGTGTTCAATAACCCCAACAGTCCTCCTTCTGTGTGAATTGTTGACTTCAAGGTATTGAGTGAGTATGATCAACCACCTATTATATTTCCTCCTGCTTTGAACAATGATGTAACATTATGCATCTTTTACCTCACCTTTAGGCATGTTTTGGAATTGTTCGTTGAGGGAATGGTGCCAAAATAAGTGGCCATGCACATGTAATTTATGAAATCTAAAATGGATTTATTCATAGTCTAAGGTTTGAATAAATTCATTATTTATAAAGGAGATTGTTATGGAATTTGGGAGGGCTTGGGAGTCAATAATATAAATACAAATGTGAGGATATGAAGTGTACTTATCCAGTTTGGTAGCCTCCAAAGATTTTACATAGGACCCTAGGTTATTGCTAATGCCTCTGAGAGTTTACTTGCCCATGAAATCTAGTGGCATGGAGTAGATTGTTCTCTATATAGGGGAATTTGAGAAATATTCCTTGTCTAGATCAAATCATCTCACCCAATATTTGCATGTATATACCAATAGAGTTGAAAAAGTATTGTATTCTTAAAAAATGACCCCTTTATCATCTGCACAATAGAAAATAATTGTGGAAAAATATTTTTCACCTAGCTTGAGGTTGAAAAATCCTTTGAGCTTGCAATGGGTCCTAACAAACAATTTTTACATTGCTTCATAGGGCCAAATGGCTAAAAAATTTTAGATGATGGCATACTTCATCATGCATTGTATTATATATCCAACACATGAAGAGGTGATTACAGAGCTTGAAGGGTAACTTGACTTGTTTATACACCCTCCCACATTTTCCTTCATGTCCAAGCCTAACTTTTATGGCCCGATAGGATCCTTTCTTATTGGAACCTTGGCAAAGGATGCAAGGATCTTATCTTTGGAATTTTAGTGAAATCATGATTTTGGCAACTTGGGAACTACCAAAAACATTGTTGAAGAATGAGAGATGGGAAGAAACTCCCTTGATCATGGTGGACACGATGCCTCCCCACTAAATGGAGGTGGAAAAAAAATATAGAAAATCCTTAGGTGCCTCCCCACTAAATGGAGGTGGAAAAAAGAAATACAAAAAATCCTAAGTACAAAACTATAGAGAAAAAAACATGATTGCAAAAACTCCCACAAAATTTAATTTTGAGATCACCTCACATATAACCCCTTCTAAATAAAGTAAATAAAATATAATTTTTAAATTTTAAGATTTATAAAAAATAGCAAATTAATTTTAAAAATACTTTATAATTTTTCTTTAATATCTATAAATAAAACATAAATATATATAAATTTTAAATTTGTTAAAGAAAATCCATAATGCCATTGAATTTGAAGATGAAATAAAATGAATCAAATTATGAATTTGAAAATGTTAAAGAAAATAGATATCAAAATTCAAGTTTAAACTTGAGGATGGGAAACTGAGGACGTGATCAATCTATAAAAATAAATATTTATAAATTTAAAGAAAATATATATTAATATTGAAGACTAAACTTTATAATGAGACTAATATATGGAAGACAACTATAAATAAAATATAAAAATTTTGAACTTTAATATATTAAAGAAGAAATGAGAATTCTCTCAAGTTAATGAGTTAAGTTGTGGGTTTCATTTGCTAAGAGATCTTAGTTCAATACCTTTATGATGAGTTTAGTCAAGAGGGGACACCAAAACAATCTAACCATCTTAAGAGTTGGTGTG
>JASDQU010101872.1:418202-449553 GCA_032191745.1 Picea mariana
ATATAAATAAACATATTAAGATTAAAGTTTAAGTTTGAGGTTATACAAATCTATAGTCTTATAAAAACAATGGAAACGCAATTTGAACGAAAATACATATCAACTCTATGAACCTTAATATGTTAAAGAAAAGGCATATTAACATTAAAGTTTAAGCTTGAGGTTGGCATGAATCTATGTTCGTATATAAATAATGACCATACATTGCTAAGGAAAAGATATATCAATTATTTGAATGTTATTGAAAAAAAAATTATATAAAATAATATATATCAATATGTAAGAATGTTATTGAAAAAAATTATATATATATTAATTTGTAAACATTATATACGATTCGTTATATTTGAAATAGAGATATTAAAAAGGAAAGCGTTTATCTGAATTTTGTTTGTTTTTGGTTTAAAGTATGAAAAACTATTAAAAGCGTTGATATGAATTTTGTTGGTTTTGGTTTTGATCAATTTATTGCTACAATTGAAAAAGTAGTTTAGAAAGTTTATGAAGTTATTTAAAAATTTAGTTAATATTTTATTACTTAACAAAAATAGTTTATAGACTTATTTCAAGTTTAAAGGTGCTTTCATCCTCATTTTTTTTTAAAGCTTTTTCCATAACATTTCTGAGTTCTAACTTAATGTAGTTAAAAAGAGTTTAGGAAATTCGTTGTTGTAGTGTGGGGACATACCAAAACGAGTGATATAAATCTATTTTAGCTTTAAATCTATTAAAAAAGTAGAGGGATAAAAAAAACAAAAATAATATGAAAATTTCGAAAAGTATTCTGAATAAATATTGGATGGATATTGCATTAATATTAGATTGTAGAATGTATTTAGGTTTTTTTGGTATAACACATAATAAAAATAAAAATTACATTTAAAAAAATAAAAAATTTAAAGGTTTTTAATCTCATACAATTTAGTATAAAAAATAAAAAAGTGAAGATGATCAATCTCATATTTATTGAACATGACCAATTTGATAGATAATTTTTAAATTTATTTATTAAAAAATTCTAAAAATATCAATCTCTTATTTACCAGGCAAGACCAATATAGAAAATAATTTCCAAAACTAGATGAACAATCTCATATTCATTAAAAAAAAAATTCAATATATAAGATAAATTTCAATCTTTTTAAGAATATATATATATATATATATAAATATGAAATGGTTAATTAAAAGTAACGGAAAATATATATTTCAATTTTTTAAAGAATGGATATACATTTGAAATGGATAATTAAAAGTGCCAAAAAATTGAAAATGAGTAGTTTAATATTGTTTATTTTTTAAAATTTTATAAAGTAAATCTAATATATAAGATAATTTTCAAAATTAAAAATGAGTAGTTTAATATTGTTTATTTTTTAAAATTTTATAAAATAAATCTAATATATAAGATATTTTTCAAAATTATCTAAATAAATATACATTTGAAATAGACACTTAAAAGTGAAAGGGAAAGATAAGATTAAATAAATTGTACTTGAAATACATATTTTGAAAAAAAATGGAGAATTTATATGATTTTTTTTTTAAGAATGAAAACACTCTTAACATCCTATTTCATTAACTTAAAATTATGTTTATGGGAGTTCTTGGAAAATGTAGCCAATGTTTAACAAGCATTTTAGTTAATAGTGAAGAGAAATGAGGTATTATGGGGCTGCTAAATTTGATCTGTTTTTTACCATATTTTAGCTCTAAGTTTAAACTTCCAGAATTGTCCTTTGTTGTCTTTTAGGAAAACAAACAATTATGTAATTTTATGCTAATAATTTTTGTGGTTAAGTGTTTTTTGACGTGTCCTTTCAAGTGTTTTTATACTAATTATTAGCACATACAATAATACTCAAAACGCATAACACTCCTCACAATCTTTACAACTCTAAATGTTGGTCTACACTTCTAAGCATGCATGAAAAATGACACATACGTTTTTGGTCAAAACCCCCATGAGAAAAACTATTTTGGAGTAGATGTATATAGAAAGCCTCAAAGGAAAATGTATAACACGTAAAACATATACAAGTGAACCTGGTACAATAGTATCCCTTCTCGAATGTCTTCGAGTAGTCCTTCAAGATGTTCATGCTAGCCTCTTGAAGCTAGGCGCCCTTTGTCTTGGTGCGCCCCTCTTCCTTATCTAACCTTTGGACCTATTTTCGTGTTCCTTTTCTTTGACCTTTCCTTTGCTTGTGCCTTTAACCCTCGTCTTTCTTTTGCTTTTCCCTTGATCTAGCACCCTCGACTCAAGGGTGCCTCCCTCCAAATATAGGTCCGCACTAAGCTTAAGTGTGCCCTTCCTCAAGAAAAAACTCTGTAATAGAGTGTGCCCTTCCTTGCCATGCACCCTCCATCTCTCATAGAGTGCACCTCTCCTCAAAAATTAATTATGATCCTGAAGGGTCACCTCTCCTTAGCTTGATGTGCCTCTTCTCCCAAGAATGTTCACCTCCACAAGATCCTCTGCCCCTCTCTAGATGTACGCTCCCTCCTCCAAGGTGTATCCCATACTCCATGGTGGACTAGTGCCAATTTAAATCTCTTCCCAAACCCTTAACCTCATGCACCTTCTCCTCCTCAAGATATGTGCCCAAGCTCTCTTCTCCTTCTCCTCCCCTCTCAAGTGAAGAATAAATATCATATTTTCCCTATTCCCTCCTTTAGCCTCTCTTTGGCCAAACCCTAAAAGATCAATGGCCTAGATCCAATCTATCCAAGCCTAATCAATGGGTGAGATTTAATCCCAAAATCTCACTTAGGAAACTCACTTTCCTTAGTTTTCTTTATGTCATTTAACTTATCCAAAAACTGAATTAAATGTCACTCTAATCACTTAAGTGACATATTTCACTTTTGACTTAAGCTCCTAAGTCAAAGTGAAATTAGAACATAAAGTAAAGTAATGAGGGTAATAGTCTCCCCCTTTGTGTTTAGAGACTCACAAACACAAGGGGACCACTTTCCAAGGTACCAAAATCTCAACAAATAGGAAGCATTTTATATACTTACTTTAAATTTTAAAGGTGTTTTTTTCCTCCTTGAAACCCTTCTTTCATTTATAACTAGGTAATAATTGCATGTTTAAAGAACTTGCCAGTTCTAAGTCGAGTTAGTTAAAAGGAAATAGTCTTGTTGTATTGTAAGAACATCACAAAATTAGTGGTATAAATCTATGCTATTATACTATGTTAACTTAGAATTTATTAAGGATATAAAGGGATAAAAATTCCCCGAGGTGTAGGACAATCTGTAATGGAGTGTGCTATTAAGGAACTTCGTGACGGTTCGAAACCTGCAGGGACAAAAAATCCATCCATGTTAAGGGTTGGTGTGGCTCAGGCCGGGTGCGATCCTCGAGTGATTTTTAAAGCTTAGATGCCCCTGAGTCGCAGTTTCTCAGCCACAAGTCTTGTAGGTTACGGACAAACTAGCAACAAAAAAAGAAGGATAAACAAAATTAAAATGTAAATCTATCTATAAGCTCTTAAAAGAATATGAATTAAGATATATGATGATGATGATTATGATTAACGTGCACTAAGACAAAATTGGTCTATTGAACCTTAAGAGGGTAAGTGATTACTTGAGATTCTTTAGAATTTTATTTATGTGCTCCAAAAGCATTATGAGAAGCGCTCTCTCTCTCTCTCTCTCTACAAAGATATTCTGGGTTCATAAAAATAAAATGCTACGATTTCTTTAATATCATATTGTAAAATGTGTTTCACCTTTTTGGATACAACACTAAATGATAATAAACTTTTAACCAATAAATAAAAAATAATATATAAAAAAATGAAAATAAAAATTTCATATTCTTTATTTTAAAATTATAAAATAACAATTTTATATTTTTAAAAAATAATATACAAAATGATTTCAAAATTATCTAATAAGAAAAATAGTAAATAGCTAATTTCATATTTATTAAACAAATTTAAAAATATAAAATAACAATTTTGTATTTAAAAAAAATAATATACAAAATAGTTTTCAAAATTATCTAATAAAACAATTAGTAAATAACTAATTTCATATTTATTAAACAAATCTAATGCAAGATTTTTTTTTAATTTCATATTTATTAAACAAATCTAATACAACAATTTTTTTTTTTTAAATATCCAAAATAAATGTGAATTTAAATAAAAACATAAAATTAAAATTGTCTAAGATCATGTTATTTATTAAAAAATGTGAAGATTAACAATCTCATATTATTTATTATTAGGTTTGGATTTGCAATTGCTTAAATCTAGTATACACAAAATATTCATTTTAACTTAAAGTAAATTTATATTATTTTAAAAAATAAAAATAACCAATCTTATATTATTAAATTTATTAATTATTTAAAAAACAAACTTAATAAATAAAACAATTTTCAAAGAAAATCTAATATACAAAAACTTTTTTAAAATTATCTGCAATGAATATATATTTAAAATAGAGACTTAAAAGTCATCGAAAGAAACCTATCTAACATTATAAAAAAATAAATTTTGTTCGGAATAAATCTATCAAATATCATAAAAAAAAAATTAAAGATTATATAAAATAAATTGTATTAGAACTACAGAATTTTAAACAAATTTTAAAGATTATAAAAAAATGAATTATTAATTTTAAATATTATATAAAATAAATTATATTAAAAATAGAGAATTATAAAATGAATGGTTAATTTTAAATATTATATAAAATAAATTATATTAGAAATAGAGAATTTTAAAAGAGGAAGGTTTATATCAATTTATTTTTTTAATGAAGAACTCTTAATATTTGGTTTTATTAAATTATTATTATATTTAAACTAAACGTTTGAAAGGCTATTAGAGTTCTTGGAAAAAATAGTTAATGTTTAATCAATTAACTAAAAGCATTTTGTATACTTGCGTTAAGTTGAAAGGTGGTCTCACCCCGATCTCTTTCCTCAAGTCTTCATTTCCTCCTAAGTCTTCATTTCCTCAATCCGATCATAATTCATTGTTTCCTTATGATGATCCAGATGATGATTCCATGTTTGAATCACTTGTGAGTTTTAATTCAAGCTAGCTAAAAGGAAAAATCTTTATTACATTGTAAAGATATTTCAAAGTCAGAGATATAAATCTATGTCTTATATCATTATAAGGATATATAAAAATGAGTGATATAAATTTATATTTTTACTTTATTTTAATTTTTAAATTTATTAAGTAAATATCAAAATATATATAAATATATGGATGTTTTAAAAATTCGAAGTTAAGATAAATTTGCATTGTTATATATATAGTGAAATTGGGAGTTGGACAATTCCCAAAACACCATGGCAAGAAAGAATCTAATCTTTGTGACATTAACAAAGTTGAATCTGAAAAACACTTTCTTCTAGAAAGCCCTGCATATACCCAAATTAGATTTCAATTTCCAAATATTTTTCACAATACAGAGCTTCCTAACCACCTAAGTCATCATAACTCTAGTGATCTTGGAAATTCTTTTCAAATATATTTTATCATACAGATCTTCCTAGTCTCCTAAGTCATCATAACTCTAATGATCTTGGAAATTCTTTTAATATTTTTCAAATATCAAAAGTCTTAAAAAAAATCAATAATCTTTTATTTTTCTTAAAATCTGTTAAGCCAATTTTAGTTTTAATGAAAATTAACCACCATGATCATCATTAAACAAATCTAATATACAAAATAATTTTCTAAAACAAATAAACCAATTTTAGTCTTATAAAGGTTAACCACGGCCACCATCATCCTTAAAAAAAATTCTAATATACAAAATAATTTTGTAAAACAAATATAAATATACAATTGAAATGACACTACTTAAAAGTTAAGGGTTAAAGCTGATTTAAATCTATGCATAAAAACTAATACTGTTTATTAAGAAAATGGAAGATGACAAATCTGATATTATTTATCTTTTGGAATTGCTTAAACCAAGTCCAATATACAAGTTAATTCTCAAAATTATCCCGAATGAATATATCTTTTGGAATTGCTTAAAGCAAGTCCAATATACAAGGTAATTTTCAAGATTAAGATTATCTAGAATGAATACACATTTTGGGAAAAGCTCAGATAAATCATGAGACTATACAAACTCCGTTTCTGTATAACAGTGTAGTCACATATCCAGATTTCAGATCCAGGTCTTCCAAGTTTATGAATGTATAGCAGAGCTGATTATATGATATAAAAGAATATGGCTATGAAGTGCACTGAATATATCATAACAAAGAGAGAATATGTTTAAGAAGTGCACTTACAGATGTTCATAGCCAGTCCGGGTAATGGAATGCAAGCTCAAATTTTGAACGGAAACAATATAGGGACAGTGTTCCAAAATGCAATCAAAGAATATAAAATTTTCAACTCCTCAAAGATGCAAAGAGAAGTCAAGCKCCAAATCTTCTGTACTAAGGGTAACCATACGACCAGCCTTTGTGTTGTGCTGCTGAGGATCTTCGTTTCTGACCCTTTTCACAGGCGGTAAACAGCTCGACGCCAATTCGACGTCATTTATGGCCCTTTTCACAGAAGGCAAAGAGCCCGACGCCAATTTGAAGTGAAAGTTTTGTGGCCACTGCTCAAGGTGACGCTGCTGATTATTTGATAGCTCCAGTCTCTGCAACTCAAAATTGTCAGATAGTCTGCGATTGGAAGCGAACATGGCATCAGTAGGCTGCTGCCTTATAACAGGATACTGAAAGCAGTCATTTGGCAGGCTATTCAGAATCCGATTCGATTTAATTGCAGTCCGCTCCTTCTTATGGGCGTTCTGATGGCCTCCGAGAGCCTTAGAATTGTAGAACTGTTTTGAGCAATAGCGGCAAGGAAAGACGCGAGCTTTAGAGGCTTGGGCGGAGCTTGTCCTCTTGGAAGCGGAACCCTCTGGCACGTCATTATGACCTTCCTTGTTTGCACGGGTTTCTTCTCCTAAAAATCTCTTTACTGGGTGGTCATCTTGGCTGAAATTACTGTAGTGTTGGGTGAGACCCACTCCAAACAGTCTGGGCTCATGCTTCAATTGTTGGGTGAGATCCACTCCAAACAGTCTGAGCTCATGCTTCTTATGATCGCCCTCCGACGCCATGGATCCGCTGAGCTCATGCTTCTTATGATCGCTCTCGGAAGCCATGGATCCGCTGAATATTTCTGTATATGGTCTCTGGACTATCCAAGTGTCTGCCCTAGTGTTATATTTCTATATTTCTATATAACACCAACAAAAAACTGGTGTCTGCGCTCCCTCGCTCTCACACAGGTAAGGTCACCGGCTGTTTGGAGAATTATAAGTGTGCGTTTTATATGCTCAAGAAATTCCAGAACTGCCCACCCTTTGCCCGTGTTTTATGAACGAATGACTGTGTTCTCACGCAACATACAGAGACAACTTCCTCTATTTATAATATTTCTAAAAATGTGGGCAAACAAACCCAATGTTCGAGATCTTGGGATATAAACCCTCTCCGGATTCCGAAATCTCTTCTGACAAATGAATGTTGCATGGAAAGAAGTGTGGAACTTGCAATCGGATGCCCATGACTTCCTCTTCTTTGGGAGTAGATTTAAGGATTCATTTCTTTCGTCTACCATGATTGGTTTACTTTACCCGGAGAGAAAGGAGGATTATTCAACTATTAGGGTTTCACTTGTTAATTAACTGGATATGATTGTCGACGACACTCCACGCAAGCGTCCGCGGAACACCCATAAAATTTAATTTCAAACTAGATGGAAAACAACCATGACCGGTGCACGGTAGATCAAACACAGGTTTCTTATATCCATGGAAAACACCGATAGTTGACATTCGGTAAATCAAACATATTTTACATTTCTAGTGAGTTAATATGTGAATCAACTCAATTTTTTTATGATTTTGTTTTGTAAACACCCGTGTAAATCAAACTTTTATATATATACTCTTATTCCGTGAATCTAACCCATTTTATCTTTACGAAGTTAATTAATTACTAAATGTGAGTAAATACCAAGATTATCAATAATAATATTTATCATAATTTTATGAATAAAATTAATATAATAGATATTATTATATGAGTATTATTTTATTAGATTTAACAATGCATTACATTTTAAATGGACAATATATGTTGCGTAATGTAATGTAGTTTTAAAAATAATCATTTTATATATTTAATATATTTGTTTATCTTGATATATGTAATTCATTATATTTTATAAAATTTTAGATAAAGATAATTCAATTAAGTTTGATATTTTATTGTGAATTTATACATTACTAATCTTTTTAACCTCTTAACTCAACAAAAGTATGGTGATTTTGGAAAACTTATCTTAATGGAGGTTAATCATCATCATCTTTATATATAGTTTAAAACTAATAATTTTAACAATTTTTTTAGAGTTTATAAAATTTTAAATTAAAAATAATAAATTAAATTGAGAGATTTATTATAGACTAAAACAACATTTTTTTTATAGTTTATAAATTTTTAAATAAAATAAACAAATTAAATTTTATACTAAAACAACTAAATAATTTTAAGATTTTAGGTTATTAGTTTTTTTTTCTTGTTTAGATTTTAGTTGTTAAAAGGACGTCGTCGTCAAAGAGGGAGATGTATAATTAAAGTAAAGTAGACATGGCCTATATATAATTAAAAACACTAATTCAATAAAATAATAATAATAAATAAGTAAATAATAATAATAATAATAATATTTAATAGTGTATATTTTGAGTGGATCTTAAATCGGTAAGAACATTTAATTCCTCCTTAACGGACACATGTTCAAATTTGAGGGGGTAGTGATCCAGATTTAGGAGCGGGACGACCTGATTAACATACAATTAACACAAAGATATGAAGAATAACACAAATATCCAGTGAACAATATGTTTTATTGAATAATGCAATAGGTTGAAACTGTAAAACTGCATAATTGAAACACTAGCTCAAATGGTGGTAACTATCTCTGAGAAGAGATGTGGTTGCTACGTGAATCCGTCTGAGCAGAATGGATTACAATAAGACTCCAAAGGCCTTTTTGATACTACTCATGAATGAAAAAACCCTAGACATCCAAAAACCTAACCCTAGAAGATGAAACGCCAAAATTCATGTGGGCTCTTATGGGTAAGTTGGTGTAAGTTAGTACCTAAACTTCCCACAGTTGTAACTTTTGCATACAACCTCTATTTTAGGCACGTGATAGCCCATTGGAAAGGTCTTTCAGAGAAATACAAATTTCGTTGTCAATCTCTGACTCTGTCTATAGTTTGACTGTGGCATGCCAAAAAAACAATGTTTAGGGCCCCAAAACGAACCTGGAAGTACAACAAGATGTGTTGACATGAAAACATACAAAATAATCCAATTGGATTAGGCGAGAGGCCACCAATATCCACCTGGAGGTTGTGTGGGGCTTGAGACAGCCCCTGATGTATAGAACCCACAATTATAAGAAGTACAGAATAATGTGTTGAATAAAAAGGAACGAGACGAGACAGTTGGAATAGATGGGTGGCCACCAATATCCACCTAAATCAATCCTCCCCCCTTAGGAAACAATGGTATCCATTGTGTTGAGTTCCCCCATCAAGTGAGGAAACTTCTGCTGGATTTGGCCCTGGGTGAGCCACTTGCCTTGGAGTAGGAGTTGCCCTGCCTTGACAGCCTGATAAATTTAGATCCTCTATTGGCGAGTGCCCTTGACCTGTGTGTCCATTCTCTAATCATTGGATGCTTGTTCCCTACAGTCAGGGTTGAGCTCTATTGGTGTCAGTTGTTCTACAATCTCTGAGATGTCCAATAATGGTGAAAAATATGGCTGAAGGAGATCTGCATTTAACACTGGATGCAGGCCAAGGAAGGGTGGAGTGTTGAGCTCAAAAGCATTGTTTCCCACAACCTTGGTGATAGTGTAAGGCCCATAACGAAGTGGTCGAAGATTCCGATGGGGCCCCATGAGATGCTCCTTCTGCAAATGTAACCAAACTTTGTCGCCAACCTGAAACTAGTGTGGTACCATGTGTTGATCATGGCATTGATTGCACTTAGCATTAAATTTCTACAAAATCTCCTGGACCTGTTGGCGGATGTGTTGAGTTTGCTCAATGAATCTAGTAACTTTTTTGATCGAAGATTGATCATGGGAAGAGTTTTCCTGTGCAGTGGAAAGGGGAAGCGCAACATCAATGGGTCCAAAGGGTTGGAATCCCAAACCCACCTTAAATGGGCTATGGTCGGTGGAGCTATGGAGAGCCTTATTGTAACTATGTTGAACATATGGGAGACTCGCGTCCCATGTACGTGAATGCTTAGAATTGTACACGTGCAGGATGTGCACAATCATCCGATTGACGACCTTTGTTTGGTTGTTGGTTTGGGGGTGGAAAACAGTGGATTTTGTGAGCTTGGTGTCCAAAAAAGACCAACGAATAGACCAAAATGTGTTGAGGAACCTGTTATCCCAGTCGGAGATGATGGTGTGTGGTATCTTAAAGTGGAACAACACTTGTTTGAAGAAGAGATTGGTAGTATCTACTGCTGTCATATTGTTCTTGCAGGCTGTGAGGATGGCCATCTTTGAAAACCAATCAATGACCACAAACACACAGTCATTTCCATATAAATTAATAGTTGTTTGACATATCGAGATGAGAATTTTACACATTGTCTATCTATCCACTAGTTAATTGGTTTATGCTAATTATTGTAAATTGGATCTGACACCCAGAACAAGATTTACTTGTAGCTTATAAAATCTAATGGACGTTTTTTGGGGTATCATCTACCTGGTTAATTCTGACCTTGGGGCATCTGCAATATTTGACAACATAATGCCTCTAGAAGCTCATAGAATCCAATTTTTCAAAATATTTTCAGTCTTTGTTATCACTAGGAGTGCGCAATTCAAACAATTGTGAGACCATCTAGAAGTTAGAAACCTAATGCTAATTTTCTATTTTTTCCCAATCTAATGAATATTAATATGGAGGAAATCATATCTCTTAACTTGATTTATTGTCGATTAGTTTCCCTTATATAAAAGGCTTCCTTATTTATTCCTAAACTTTGAATTTCAATTATTTCAATGTTGTCTTCAACTCAGAGTTGATATTGATCAAGAAAAAGCATAACACACATGTCAGGCTTCTTTTGAATTGTGAAGTGTAGGTAATGCATGCCTATATTTATGCATGATATGTATTGTACACACCCTTCCTCAAATGTTCATCAAGCTATGCTAGAAGACAGTATTGGCTTTCGTCAGGGCCCTTAGGTTAAAACTTATAAAATGAAAGCATGCAGTTTGTAACTGACATGAATTTAAAGTGACAAATAAATTAATTTATGAATTTATTGTTTATTGTGGTAACATTTTCTCTTCAAAATGGCTTTGATTAATAGACAACGCAATTTTTGTTCTAGTGGGGTAAATGCAACCTTACAAAATGCAGGGCACTAGTCTATTTTTGTGTTAAGGTTTATTGTGCATCTTGTGATTTGATTATGATAAGGTTTGGAATTTGATGTATTACTGTTTTTTGTACTATGTAGGTTATTGCAACTTGGGGAGTTCGCAACAACATTGACTTTCTTTCTTTTCCATACGCAAGACATGCCAAAGACATTATACAAGTAAGAAAGATGGAATCAAAGTTACGTTCGTGTTCATGTTCTTAGCTTGTGTTGTTACTATATACTATGATGGATCTCACATATAAAACATTCTATCAAGTTGTGTTTCTGGAACCAATTTCATAGTGCTACTTTATGTCTTTTAATTTTTAGTCTGATTTGTTTCTATGATGATGTTTCTTCTTATTCTTTGACAAATTTCAAGTATATGCATTATAGTAAAATTAAAATATGAATGGATTATCATATGTACTTTTGAAAATCATTCTAAACTGACAATGAAGTAACAAGGTGATATTTTTTGTTGCAAGCTTCACTAGTAAATGACGACAAAAAATTGGTTGTTTTGTTTTTGTGACATGGGCATTCTCCCTTATAATTGAATAACCTCAAATAGTGAACATCTTATATACTCTACATATGAAAATGATTGTATATTGACCTTTAAACTATAGAATAACATATTGTATTAGATTTATTAGATGCCACCTAGAAATTTGTTTTCTCTATTCTAACATCGAATATATGTAAAATCCATTTTCTCATGTTTTCTTGTATAGACCCGTGCGTATCTTGATGGGCTTGGGAATATTCAAAAGACACAAATATTTTCTAAGATTGACACTATAGAGGTATTTTCTGGATCATTGAATGAAGTCTCCTAGTCTTAAACTTTCATTTACATGTTTAATTGGTCTTAGATAATCACATTGCACAAGAAGTAGTTTCTTATTTGAATCTTAATATACACACAACTTATGTTGGAGGGTCTGGAGAACTTTCATGAGATCTTGTGACAGGAAGATGGTATTATTTCATGAGGTCATTTAGGGAAAGATCTTCCACCAGAGAAGGTAGCCATTGATATTTGATGTAAAAAAATTTCATTAACCATTTCCTGATATTTTTTTCCCATAGATAAATGAATATCGTTGTCATTGTAATATGACTACAAGTCTAGTTGTGTCCATGCATGGATATATGTTATAAGTTTGTATTTTTACTAAATGCAAACTTCATGTTTCTCTGGAGTATAAGGTAATGATAGTCAGGATTGATGGAATTGTATAATATGCTCACTTGGTAAACCTTATTCATTTGGGATTGTAATTTGTTAGTGTCAAGGGAGGCTCCAAACTCTTTACAATTTCAAAGAAGGGATATTACTTGGGTAATATAGGTAGTATATCGGTGTGAAAAAGAAGAAAAATAAAATTGTTTGGAGGACCTTCAATAAGTTGTTGATGTTGTATTCTCACTGTCAAGCATTTTCATAGATCAAATTAGTTTGGAATTTGATTTGCAATCCAGAAGGTAGGAGACAACTTGTAGAAGTGTTGTTCTTTTTTGTATTATATCTCTCTCCAAGATAAGGCTCCACATGTCAAGTGCTCCTCTTCACAAGGCTACACACTTTATAAGACAAGATCCTAATATCCAATGCTCCTACTCCACATGTGTACCGACTCCACACAAACCTACAAGTGGTGATCCCTCTGAACAAGATTCCCTCTAGACAAATGCTCAACCTCTTGAAGTGTGCCATGCGGTATCGATTCTCCTAGGGTGAAGCACCCTTCCTCCTTCTGCTTAGTGCTCCTCCACAAGATAACTCCACATCCTATGCCAAGGTCTCATCCTCATCAACATGTGTGCCATTTAGAAAATGGCAATGCCACATAAAAAAACTTCCAATTTCCTCCATAAGAAGTGTTCCTCCTCTACCATATATTTTGAGTACAAGCATCCACCTATAGTAAGTTTTCCAATTGTCAATCAACCAAAAAAATCTAGGATACAACAAAGAGCTAGGGTTTCACCATGTACCCCACATCGCATGAAGTGTGTTGAATTTCCTATTAAACCCAGCACACAACTAAAAATACAAATAAACTATATTTATTAATTATTAGAACAACTAGGATTTCAACGAAAATATAAGCGGAAGAACAACACAGAAACCAAACACATTTGCACATGAGATTTGGGTAAACACCCCTGGAAAAACTCTTTCGAGAAAATCAGTTCTGAGTTTTAATTTATCAAATAAAATCTTGAGTTCCTATCCTAGGATAATGACCCATTAGAGGAATTACAATGCTGCAGTTGATAGCCTATCCCACATGGATGATATCTCCCTCATTTTCCCCTACACGCTTTAGTCACCGTGCCCACTCAGACAGAAGTACATGAGCAAGACTCCCTCTTGCTCCTATGCATTCATTTTATGCCTCTCACCCTAATTAGATATGATTTAATAATCCCCTAATGACTAAAACCATATCTCCAAAGTGATCAACAATCAATATCTGATCTTGATCTCTTGATATCAACGACTGTGACTTAATCTCTCATTTATATATCATCAAAATTGATAGATGGATATAAAAGAGTGTACAATGAGAACCTTGACAGACATAACCACTAATGCTTGCAACATCGTCTAGAGAATGGAAAAATCATGTTTCTTTTTCCAAATATGTAAAACGACTATATTACAGTTTAATGAATACATTTTTATATTATTATATATGGTTTTATAATTTATCAAAAAATTTGCCAAGACTTTACAAGGTTTTATAATTCAGTGAAAGATTCATCAAGATTTTACAAGAGTTCATAGTTCAGTGAAATATTCGCCAAATTTTTACAAGATTATATAATTGACTAGAAGATTCACCAAAAAATTACACACACATATTATATTATTGATAAAGTAGCCTTCAATTTTTTCTATGTATCATGGGGATTTGCCCATTTATTATACATAATTCTAGGGGGGGTTCCTAAAATCACCCCTGACTTTAACTTCATAAACTAATCAAATAATTTTTCATTTAATAAGTATATAAGTGATTGGTGAGAGCCAAATCTCAATGACCAGTTGCTTAAAAAATCCTAAACTAGATACAAAATAAAGTTCAACATTTAAGTGCTTTATATACATCTCATATGTAACGACCTCAATGCTATGACTGCAAGCGAAGAAAAAAGTGCAAATATTTTTTTTTGTTTTAGGAAGGAAGGCAATGATGACAACATTTGAACTACACAACCTAACAATGAACACAAGCACGCAGATCAAACAACCGACAACTACGAATCCACGTACTAGCACAAGAAGCAACTGAACAAAACATGYGTAAGTCAACAGATAGAAACGACTACCCGCCCAACACAAACATGTCAATTCCTACAAGCCTAAGGAAAACATCCATCATCCCGACACAACGACCTCAATAGCCAGTAAATAGAACCTYGTTGGTGTGCAACCATATGCATGAAGGAAATATGTCCCAAGCACCAAMAACAACTACAACGATAAAAAACACCCACAACGAAAAGCACAGACTCCGGCCAAGTTATCATTAGCCTCTATCCAATAGGGAGTGCCATGATCCCTTCATCAGGGATCATGTCGTCCCAAGGTGATAGGCGTGACAATAACCTTGATGCAAAAAYAGAACTGGRCCCTCAACACAAGTTGGAATCGACACGCTAGGATATCAAGTTAATTATCTAAACACCTGATGACTAATCATATTCCCCACTCGACAAGACAACCAGAYGACTATGACACAAGGAGATATGATTACTATAATAGTCGTACATCACATTAAATTCTTAGAACCACATAAGTCATGTGCTCTGTAAACTGATCCTTCTTTACCATTGAAGGGATAACTACTCATTTGGTTTGCACTGCAAAGGAGAATTAGCATAAGCACTTATCATGATCATTAATAACACTACTGTAATGAGGAGGGTGAATATGAATATGCAAGGTTCACATATTGAGAAGTATATTCTCTAGCATGTACTGGTTATTCCCTAGTGATGCCTTGACTACCTCAATCTTTACATATTAAATTTTTTATTCAAAAATAGTTCCTTGTAACCAATTCCAATTTCAAATGTTAGAACTAAATTCAACAATAGTTCAATTTAACTAAATCCAAATCCAAGGGTTTATTGTAACTATAATCACAATTCCATTGTAGCTATATTTGTCTCAATGTAACAAATATCGATTGAATAATCACATACAAGAATTAACTATAAGTATGAACATTAAATTTAAACGTTATCCATTTAACAATCTCATGTAAGCATTCCTTTACATATTAAACCTTAACCTTAAACATTATTAATTTAACAATATCATGTAAATATTAACTGCAAACAATAAACATTAACCTTGAACCTTATCCATTTATCAATCAAAATATCGATGCCCATAAAAGGAAACCTTGTCATGCACACAGCATGTTATGCCACCTTTTACTACCATAACAATGGCACAGTCGCTGAAAGCGGAAATCACTGTCTATTACTGCAATTACACAACCCCTCATCACACAGTCATCAACACAGAAATCAAGGTCTAGCTTAAGCGATTGACTAGTCAAAAGCAACAAACCACTCGTGACCACTCACAACAATCAAGAAAATAAATTCGTTAGCCAGTAATTAAAAGAAACTCTGTCAAAATCACGATTTGCTATCCCTGAGATTGGTGGGGTCATTGTTTACTAAATAATTTAAGAGTTAGCTGCCCACTAATGCCATAATTTGTTGTGTAAACCAAAACGTAGGTTAATGTTGTCCAGAAAGTATAAAATGCTAACAAAGGGTATTCAATGGAAGACACAAATCAAAATGGACGCAGACACACTCTGCTCAATTTGAATTCATAGCCACAATTAATGTAGTTAAATTTGCAGTCACATAATTTTCCTTCAAATGAAAATCGTTGTCAACTCTATAAAATGTTGTCATCATATATATAAAATTGTTGTTATAGATCATGTTAATACACATTCAATGGATTAACATTAATGCTGAGTTAAAAACTGGGTGACTTTGCTAGGTAGAAAAATGAAGTTGTTGTGTGAAGGATATTTCGAGTGGCTATCTAACAATATAAAAATCTCCCATCACTGAATTTCTCATTTATACAATCGCACGCCAAAAATGGTTGTCCATAATTTATAACCACTGGCTATAATTGTTGCCTAAATAATCGTTGTCACCAAATAAATCACTACCTAATACTCAAGTCAATGTCATTCCCATATATAAGAAAAATGTGGACACATACAGATTGTTGTCTCATCCTTCTATATCTCACATAAAGTAAACGATGTCTATCATGCACTTAAATAAATCTGAAATTAAAATAAAAGTTGTCTATCCTTCACAGGTAAAAGCACTGAATCAAAAACGTTGTCTATCTTCCATAGGTAAAAATGCAGAAATTATTTGTAATAATTTGTTGTCGGGCATTAGAGTAAACGCTAAGTAGCAGGCATTCAGGTAAATGCAGTCACAAGTGATATGGTTTAATTCTCAGTTAAAACACATTATAATCGTAGGGTAATGAATGGTAAAAAGAAACTCGATGCACAATCTCTATAATGCACAATGGCTATATAAAATCGCAATCAATGTAATGTCTTACTCATTTCACAGTCAATAAGAGGTAAAAGAGCGTTGTCATACAATGGGTAACTGTCAAGAAAGGAATTTAATCAGAGTCATAGGTTTAAGAAAAAGAAACACTTTCATTCAATGGGCAACATTGAGATTCTTCCATTCAAAGTTGGGAATTGATAAGAAAATCGTATAGAATATCCATAACTGAAAATGTAGAGATAAGGGGGTTTAATGCAAAGATATACATTCACACGGAAAACACAGAGGGTAACCGTTCATAAATGAATCATTCAAGGAAGAAAAATTAATCACAAGAAAGAATAAGACCAAGCACTCAGCCATGAATCAATCAACCGAGGTAGATGACTGGGAAACCCATCCTTCGCTCATCATCCACGCATAGAAAAGTAGGGCATTAGAATATATAGGCTGCTATGCACTGAAGTGACGATCGTTGATTCGGCTCCTGGCCGACTGCTCAGGCATGGACTGATGAACTAGGGATGAGGATGAAGTAAATGCACAACTCTTCACAACAGATCAACAAACCAAAAGGACAAACTCAACATTCATGGATCGAATGCCAAGGGAATCAAGTCAAGAAGTGAGCTTAAGGATATGGGGAAATTAAATTCTCTATTAAAATGCTAAGTCCAACACCTTCTTTACATAGTTAAAAGTACATAATTTAAAGCGTTAGGTCAATAATAATCTATCATGCAGAATAAAAGTAAGCGTATCATAGCCCAAGTCATCCGCTCTGAGTCGTTCTCCCACGCGTTCCATGCAGCTCTCGCTTGTTGACCGATGAGACTTCACCGGTACCTCCCAGCCAACTCTAGGGGAACTATTCTTCCCCCTTAGCCCCCCGAGCTATAAAGGGGCCTCACACACTGAACCATATATCAGCTAGCTCCCATCTCACCTCACAAGGCCGAGCTACCACTCCTCACCGAGATGGGTATCCCAACTCCCACAAGATAAGCCAGTCAAGTCTAAAATTATGCAATGTAATGTTACTCATGATAGAAGAGATCCAACCTTCTCCTCCTCCCTCCTTTATATATAATTTAGCAGAAAATTCTTTCCCAAATTCCCATTTAATTTATTGTTCAGTAATTTAATTCAGAAAAATCCTCCCCATACATGTGTCACCCATCCCCTTCGTTGAACTAGAAATTAATTTCATTAACTTTTTAATTACTCCTATTTTCCTCACCCACCTAAAAGCATTCTTAGAATCACTCCTAGGTGTCCCCATATTCCCTTACACAATTTAATGACTTTCCCCCTTACTAATTTACTAGTTGAGTTCAATTTAGAAAGTTCTTAAAGGAAAGATTACTTGCTAAGTTGGTCATTCTTCTTTTTCCTTATGTTTCACTTTTTTCTTTATGTTTCCTCCTTTTCCCTTAGTTTCCTAATTCTTTTAAATTTCCCTCTTTCCCTTTCTATCTAAACTCAATTAGTAAGTGTAGAAAATTATCTTTTTCCCCTTTTTATTTTTAATTATAGATTTTAATTAGCATGTGTAACAAAACAATCATTTCCTTTTTAAAATTTTAAATCTATCAATAATTTGATTTTAATAATTTAATCAAGTTTCTTACACCCTTTTCATCACATGTTTAATGATAATTATTATTATTAAATTTTTTTTTTACCACATGTATAACTTTAGACCTAGATTTAAAATTTTAGAGGCTCGGCGACATTTTATTAGGGAAATTGTTTTTAAATATTTCTTATCATGTTATTTGTTCTAAGGCCATCTAGTTTTATGCTCTTCTTAGTTAACAACATGACATTCCCTTCGGGATGCACTAGGTGCTTCAAGGGTGTCACTTGCCTCATTCTATTTCCCTTGCACGATGTGGCCTTCAGGCACTATGTGCTCCAAGGGTGCCACTCGCCTCATTATGTTTCCCTTATGCGACGTGCCCTTCAGGATGCACTATGTTCTCCAAGGGTGCCACTTGCCTCTTGAATAACTTGGTAGACATCAAAAACCCTTGGAGTCAATACTCTACTAGGTGATCTTGTGGGAGACTAAGGGCCTCGAAGGATTAAGACCCCCGCCTTATTGTGCGCCCCTTAGAATCATCGTGAGCGACCATCACAGTCTTCCCTCATGACATCGTGGGTGTTCTCGAATTAGGTAGTTGTTTAACCTTCAGTTTGAGCCACGGCGGAAGTGCTAGTAGGTTGTGGTAGGGTTTCTATCCACACCTCTCCCTCAACGTCTTTGGTATTCATGCATGACCCCTCTACTCCACATGTGATTTCAGTCGACAAGCTATCGTTATCTAGCATCATCAAAGAATCATGTTAGAAATGAGATCCATAATCATAACATCTAATCATATGCACATATGTCATATATACAACAATAAAACCCAATAGTCCACTCCCTGACTCGATCCAGAGCCCAAGGGTTTCATCGATGCCTCTACATCCTTGAGGTCCAAAATCCTACACACTCAGGAGAACTGATTCAATAGCACCTGTCTAAGTCAATAAAATAAAATAACAATAATCACATCCATAATTCCTCATAATCATATTCAACTGCCCTTAGTATAATAATCTCGATCACTTGCAAGCAAGTGTCCTTAAAGAATAAGTTCACTCAGTGCATGCAAGAGTGGGATGTTACATACACTCGTTGGTCTAAACTTCGTCCTGAAGTTTCATAGTAAAAGTGCAAAAATAACTGTATCACAGTATCATAAGTCTATCTATTCAACAAAAATGGAAACTGCTGGTGCATATCATATGCGTCCTCCAAGGTTGCTGAGTGTAGACTATAGTGGTCTCTCTGGACCTTGACCTCATCTAAAGTTCAACGTCGTGGCTGTCAAATGCGATGATCCAGGATGTGGATCAGCTCAACCGTGAGCACACCCTCATCCGACACATGTAAGGTTCTCAAGTCAAAACATGTGTAGGATCACTAATCATGATGTCTCAAACAAAGACATGAAAAACATTGTGCATACACCTCAAGAATCAGGAAAGGCTAGTCAAAAGGCCACAGGCCTCTCTTTTCCACAATCTCATAGGATACCATGAACCTAGGAGATAGTTTAGCCCCTTTTCCAAACTTGATTGAACTCTTCTGCGGTTTCAGCCTCAAAATAATCGATCACCACATTGTAACTACTGTCAACATGATGCTCATCGACATAACTCTTCTACTGATCATGCGCTTCATTGATCCTTTATCTTATATTTTTCATTTAATATTCCATTTCTCAGATCGCTTCTGGTCCCACCAGGACTCTATCCTAAAGCCGAACCCAACTCAAGGTGTCTGACACGGTCGCGCATAAAGAAACTCGAAGGCCGCCATCTTAATGGTGCTTTGGTAATTGTTGCTATAAGAAAATTTTACCAGGGGAAAGAATTCTTCCCAACTCTTATGTTGGTCCATCACGTACATGTAGAACATGTCTTCCAAGGTCTGCTTCATTCATTCGGTCTTCCCATCAGTCTCTGGGTGATATGTAGTGCTAAGTTTAAGTTGGGATCCCAAGGCCTCTTGCAAACTAGTCCAAAATCATCTAGTAAACATCAATCCTCGATCGTATATAATCATCTTAGGTATGCCATCTAGCCTCATAATCTCATTGATGAAAATCTATCTATGTCAGGTGCCTCATACATCGTACGCATAGGAAAAAAATGATCACTCTTTGTCAGAGTTTCGATTACCAAAAATAAAATGGAGTCGTGTCTCCTTGTCATCAGTGGAAATACAATAATGAAATCCATTGAAATAACCTCCCATTTTGATTCTGGAATAGCGTGTGGCTATAGTAATCTTGCTGGATGTCTATGTTCAGCTTTTAACTGCTGACATTCTAGACATATGGCCACATAGTTGACTATGTCTTCCTTCATTCCTTTCTAGAAGAATAAAATTTTAAGGTCCGCCCTCATCTTCGTGCAGCTCCCACTTGTTGATCGCTGAGACTTCACCGGTACCTCCAAGCCAATGCTAGGGGTACTCTTCTCCCCCCTTAACCCCTCGAGCCTCAAACGGGCCTCGCATACTGAACGAGAGATCGGGTATCTCCCAGCTCACCTCACAAGGCTGAGCTACCACTCCTAACCGAGCTAGGTATCCCAACTCCCACAAGCTAAGTCAATCAAGTCTAAAATTCTGCAGCATAACGTTACACATGAAAGAAGAAATCCATCCTTCTCCTCCTCCCTCCTTTATATAGAATTTCTCAGTCACTTCTTTCCCAAATTCCCATTTAATTTATCGTTCAATAATTTAATTCAAAAAAATCCTCCCCATACATGTGTCACCCATCCATTTCATTGCACTAGAAATTAATTTTATTGATATTTTAATTACTCTTAGTTCCCTCACCCACCTAAAAGCATTCCTAGTATCACTCCTAGGTGTTCCTATATTGCCTTACATAATTTAATGACTTTCCCCCTTACTAATTTACTAGTTGAGTTCAATTTAGAAAGTTCTTAAAGGCCAGATTCCTTGCTAAATTGGTCATTTTGCGTTTTCCTTATGTTTCCCTTTTTCTTTATGTTTCCCCCTTTTCCCTTAGTTTCCTAATTCTCTTAAATTTCCCTCTTTCCCTTTTTATCTAAACTCAATTAGTAAGTGTAGAAAATTATCTTTTTCCCCTTTTTCTTTTTAATTAATAAATTTTAATTAGCATGTGTAACAAAACATTCATTTCCCTTTTTAAATTTTAAATCCCTCAATAATTTGATTTTAATAATTTAATTGAATTTCTTACCCCCTTTTCGTCACATGTTTAATGATTATTATTATTATTATTATTATTATTATTATTTTACCGCAAGTATTACTTTAGACCTATACTTTAAATTTATGAGGCTGGGTGAAATTTTATTAGGGAAATTGTTTTTAAATCTTTCTTATCCCGTTATTCGTTATAAGGCCATCTAGGTTTATTATCTTATTGGTTAACAATGTGACGTTCCCTTCAGGATGCACTAGGTGCTCCAAGGGTGTCACTCACCTCATTCTGTTTTTCTTGCGCGACATACCCTTCAGAACGCACTACGTGCTCCAAGGGTGCCACTCGCCTCATTTTGTTTTCCTTGTGCAACGTGCCCTTCAGGACACACTACGTGCTCCAAGGGTGCCACTTGGCTCTTGACTGACTTGGTAGACATAAAAACCCCTGGAGTCAATACTATGCTACGTGATCTTGTGGTAGACTAAGGGCCTCTAAGTAATAAGGACCATGCCTTATTGTGCGCCCCTTAGAATCATCATGAGCGACTCTCGCAGTCTGTCCTCATGGCATCATGGGTCTTCTCGAAGTAGGTAGTCATTTAACCTACAGTTCAAGACATGGAGGGAGTGCTAGTAGGTTGTGGCAGGGATATTGTCCACACCTCTCCCTCAATATCTCTCATAGTCATGCGTGATCCCTCTACTGCACATGTGAGTCCGATCGACAAGCTNGGCATCATGGGTCTTCTCGAAGTAGGTAGTCATTTAACCTACAGTTCAAGACATGGAGGGAGTGCTAGTAGGTTGTGGCAGGGATATTGTCCACACCTCTCCCTCAATATCTCTCATAGTCATGCGTGATCCCTCTACTGCACATGTGAGTCCGATCGACAAGTTATCGTCAGCCGCATCATCAATGAATCATGTTCGAAATGAGATCCATAATCATAACATATAATCAGATGCACATATGTCATATATAAAAAAATAAAACCCAATAGTCCACTCCTTCACTCGATATGGAGTCCAAGGGTGTCATCGATGCCTCTGCATCCTCGAGGTCCAAAATCCTACACACTCAGGAGAACCGAGTCAATAGCACCTGTCTAAGTCAATACAACAAAATAACAATAATCATATCCATAATGCCTCATAATCATAATCAACGACCAATAGTATAATAATCTGTATCACTTTCAAGCAAGTGTCCTCAAAGAATGAGTTTGCTCAGTGCGCACAAGAGCGGGATGTTACATACACCCCCTCTTGGTCTAAGCTTTGTCCCGAAGTTTCACAGTAAAAGTGCAAAAATAACGTGTATTACAGTATCATAAGTTTATCTATTCAAAAAATTGGAAACTGCTAGTGCATATCATATGCGTCCTCCGAGGTCACCAAGTGCGAAGTACAGTGGTCCCTCTAGACCTTGACCTCATCTACTATTCGACACTGTAGTTGTCGAATGTGATGATCCAGGATGCGGATCGACTCAGATGTGAGCGCAGCCTCATCCAACACCTGCAAGGTGCTCAAGTCAAAACATGTGTAGGATCACTAATCATAATATCTCAAACAAAGACGTGAAAGACATTTATCATACGCCTCAAGAATCAGGAAAGTCTAGTCAAAAGGCCACAAGCCTGTCTTTTCCACAATATCATAGGATCCCATGAACCTAGGAGATATTTTTTCCCCTTTTCCAAAATTGATTGAACTCTTATGCAGTTTCAGGTACAAAATACTCGATCATCACATCGTAACTACGGTCGACATGATGTGCATCGACATAACTCTTTTGTTGATCCTGCGCTTCCTTGATCATTTGTCTTATAGTTTACATTTAATATTCCATTTCTTGGATCGCTTCCAGTCCCACCAGGACCCTATTCTCAAGATGATCCCAACTCAAGGCGTCCGACACGGTTGCCCATAAAGAAACTCGAAGGGAGCGATCTTAATGGTGCTTTAGTAATTGTTGTTATAAGAGAATTCTACTAGGGGCAAGAATTCTTCCCAATGCTTCTATTGGTCCATCACATACATGTGAAACATGTTTTCCAAGGTCTAGTTCATTCGTTCAGTCTTCCCATCAGTCTCCGGGTGATATGCAGTGATAAGGTTAAGTTGGGCTCCCAAGGCCTCGTGGAAACTAGTCCAAAATCATCTAGTAAACATTGATCCTCAATCAGATATAATCCTCTTAGGTACGCCATGAAGCCCCACAATCTCACTGATGAAAACTCTAGCTATGTCAGGTGCCTGATACGTCATACGCACAGGAATAAAATGATCACTCTTTGTCAAAGTGTCGATTACCACAAAAAAATTGAGTCATGTCTCCTTGTTGTCAGTGGAAATCCAACAAAGAAATCCATTGAAATGACCTCCCATTTTGATTCTGGAATAGCGTGTGGTTGTAGTAATCCTACTGGATGTCTATGTTTAGATTTTACCTGCTGACATTCTAGACATCTAGCCACATAGTTGACTATGTCTTACTTCATTCCTTTCTAGAAGAATAAGGGTTTAAGGTCCACCCTCATCTTTGTGACTCCTAGGTGAGACATGTACACTGCTCTGTGAGCCTATTTTTGGATCAAAATCCTACACTCGTCATTCGGTGGTACGTAAATTCAATTTTTAAATATCAGTAGTCCATCGTGGTCCAACGTAAATCCTTCAAATCTTGGTACCATCATTGTGTTTTTTTCGATAAAATCCTTGAACTCTGTGTACCAGACATTGTCGCGTTGTAAAGTTAGAATATTTTCACATAGATTCGTCTGAAGAGGAAACACCAAAAATATGTGAGGTATTCAACTCAATGCATCTGCCACTTGGTTCACTGTTCCTTTTATGTAAGAAATCTCGAAATCGTACCCGCTAAGCAATTCTGACCAATTTCGTTGTCATGCGTTCAGATCACCTTGCGTAAAGATGTGTTGTAGTCCATAGTGGTCTGCATTTAGTTCAAAATTTTTCCAACAAGGTAGTGTATCCAAACCTTCAAGGCATAAACAATTTCTAACAAATCCAAATCATGCATCGCATAATCCTCCTCATGCCTTCTCAAATTCCTCTAAATGTAAGCAATCCCCTGACTATCTTGCATCAAGAATCCACCTAAGCCTTCCTTGGATGCGTTAGTTCACACCAAGAAGTCCACGTCCATGTTAGGGACATTTAGTATCAGTTTCTTTGTCAACAACTCTTTGAGCCTCCGAAATGCTTCCGTGCATTTCTCGGTCCCAACAAACTTCTTGTTCTTCTTATGTAATTCTGCAATCATATTTTCTATCTTCGAAAATCCCTCAATGAACCATCAATAGTATCCTGATAAACTCATGAAGCTATGCCCTCTCGATACATTAGTCGGCGCAGGCCATTCCATAATAACCTCAACCTTTGCTGGATCCACGACGATACCTTCGCCAGAGATGACATGACCTAAGTAGTGAATCTTTGATTGATAAAATGAGACTTTAGACAATTTCCCATACAATGTTTTCTCTCGCAGACATTGTAGTACCAAGCGCAAGTTCTCGTCGTGATCCTTCATCGTCTGAGAGTAAATTAGAATATTGTCAATGAATACTTGCACGAACTTGTCCAAGTACTCATGGAACACCTTGTTCATCAAACTCATAAATATCCCAGGGACGTTTGTCAGTCCAATGGTAAAATAGTAAACTCATAATGTCCAAACGTCATTTTAAAGGCGATCTTATGGACGTCATCCCCTTGATCTATAATTGGTGATACCTTGATCGCAAATTGATCCTTGAAAACACCATCGCACCTTTCACTTGATCGAACAGATCATCAATCCTAGGTAACAAATATTGATTCTTGATCGTTTCCTTGTTCAATTGAAGGTAGTCAATGAAGAGTCTCCATGACCCATCCTTCTTTCATATGAAAATAACAGGTGTACCCCATGGTGACACATTCAGACGTATATGTCCTAGGTCCAGCAACTCCTTCAGTTTCATTCTCAACTCTTGTAACTTCGGGGTCGACATATGATAACACATTCTCGCTATTAGTTCAGTCCCCAGTTTTAGGTCTATGGTAAACTCCAATTCCCTCTCCGGTGGCATCCCAGGTAACTCCTAAAAAAAGATGTCTGCAAACTCTCTCACCACTGGAAGGTGTTCTAGACCTTATGCTACTCCCTTCTCGTTTAACGCAAGGATCACATAAATCTTAAATCCCTTACACATGCTCTTTCATAGCTGCATGGAAGAGATGAACCTCGGGGAAACTCCGTAGTTTTTTCCTACAATCATGGGTCTCTGTCCCTCATCATTGACCAAGCTCAACCATTTTGTCTTATATTTGTGTATCGCCTCATGTGATTCCAACTAGTCCATATCGATTATGACATCATAAAATCCTAATATCATGACGTACAGGTCGACCCTAGTGAAAAAATATCCCAGGTTAAGGGTACAACCTATAACCTTTCCTCCAACCTTCTGGTTGGCTCCTGGAGCCATCTCTACAAAGTTAAACTCATCCTGTTTGACTACCTTTACCTTAATCATTTTTAGTGTTGCACCAGAGATGAAACTCTTGATAGCACTAGGATCTATTAATACTAAGGGTCTAGTCAATGACGATACCTGACGTCTCGAGCACAGTCGACTAGTTCTTTGCCTGTAAGTTACTCACCGATGCATGAATCCGATGGGACTTGCCCAAAACTCCCATGGTAGTGGGTCTAGATGATCCAGATATCTTGGTCATCTCCTCTAGGTAGTCACGCTGGTAATGTGGCTCCCCACAATCTAACACACTTTCTTCAGCTCCGTAATCTTGGTACCCGAAGTAGAAGTTGAATTCTAACATTAAGGCCGAGCACGAACTCGGTGACCTTAAGTTTTTTGGTAATTTGGACTGAAGCATACTGAAACAACTCCAAAAAGGGGCCTCCAATTCGAGCATCATGCAACCACCCTCTCGCAAGGCCTTGAACTCATTGATTTGACGCTCAATGAATTTGTCAGAAAGATACCTCTCCTAGAACTGTTCCTCGAACAATTTTCATGACATTTCTTCGACGACCATGTTCAAAAGCGGTAGGAGCATATTCCACCATAGAAGAGAACTCTCTTTCAGTTGAAGACCACCTTGCAGACCTTCATGTTGGGAGTATATTCGTGAAGTGTAAATCATATCATCATATTTTTCCACCATGCCTCAGTGACTACGTCGTCCGGGGCACCAAAGAACTCAGGAATTTGACCTTCTCGAGTTCACAGTGAATACTAATAGTACTGGTTGGGCGCGATGTGGACCCTCAGGGGTACAAGTTCCCTGGCCTCATCTCAATACAGATGGTGAATCAAGGCCTCTCACAATCTCCAGAAGGACCTTATCATACCATCATCATCCCTTAAAACAATCGAATCCATTCCAAGGACTTATTCTTCACCTTGGGGTTAGACTTCGAGGGTGTGGGAACCTTTGGAGCTGTCGCACCTCCTTCCACAGCACCATGCCACGAACCTAAGTGGCTTATTCTAAATGATATCACTGCGAGGATACGTTAAAGTTTTTAATTAGCACTATGCTAAAACTCAAGGGTTTACTACAGTGGAAAGCCTGGAGATCCACAGTCATAGGGTTAAACCCACTCTAATACCATATGTAATGACCTAAACGTTATGAGTGCAAGCGAAGAAAAAAGTGCAAATATTTTTTTTGTTTTAGGCAGGAAGGCAACGACGACAACAGTTGAACTACACAACCTGACAACAGGCACAAGCACTCAGATCAAGAAACTGACAACTACAACTCCACGCAATAGCACAAGGATAAATTGGGTGAAACATGCGTAAGTCAACAGATAGAAATGACTACCCTCCCGACAAAAGCATGTCAATGCCTACAAGCCTAAGGACAACATCCATCATACTGACACAATGACCTCGACAACTAGTAACTAGAACCTCATTGGCGTGCAACCATACGCATGAAGGCGTTACATCCCAAGAACTAATAACAACTACAATGATCAACAACACCCACAAAGGGAACCACAGAATCCGGCTAGGTTATCATTCGCCTATATCCAATAGGGTGCACCATCATCCCCTCATCATGGATCATGTCGTCCCCAGGAGATAGGTGCAACAATAACCCTGGTGCAACAACAGAACTGGACCATCAACACAAGATGGAATTGACGGGCTAGGAGATCAAGTTAATTATCTAAAAACCTGACAACTAACCCTAGCCCCCACTTGGCAAGTCGACCAGATGACTATGACACAAGGAGATATGATTACTATAACAATCGTACATCACATTAAATTCTTAGAACCACATAAGTCATGCATTCTGTAAACTGATCCTTCTTTACCATTGAAGTGATAACTACTCGTTTGGTTTGCACTGCAAAGGAGAATTATCATAAGCACTTATCATGATCATTAATAATACTAGTGTAATGAGGAGGGTGAATATGAATACGCCAGGTTCACATAGTGAGAAGTATATTCTCTAGCATGTACTGGTTATTCCCTGGTGATGCCTTGACTACCTCAATCTTTACATATTAAAAAGTTTATTCAAAAATAGTTTCTTGTAACCAGTTCCAATTTCAAATGTTAGAACTAAATTCAACAATAGTTCAATTTAACTAAATCCAAATCCAAGGTTTTATTGTAACTACAATCACAATTCCATTGTAGATATTTGTCTCGGTGAAACAAATATCGATTGAGCAATCACATACAAGCATTAACTATAAGTTTTAACATTAACTTTAAACGTTATCGATTTAACAATCTCATGTAAGCATTCCTTTAAATATTAAACCTTAACCTTAAACATTATGAATTTAACAATCTCATGTAAATATTAACTTCAAACAATAAACATTAACCTTAAAACCTATCCATTTATCAATCACAATATTGCTTCCCCTAAAAGGAAACATTGTCATACACACAGCATGTTATGCCACCTTTTATTACCACAACAATGACACAATCACCAAAAGCGGAAATAACTGTCTATTACTGCAATTACACAACCCCTCATCACATAGTCATCAACATGGAAATCAAGGTCTAGATTAAGAGGTTGCCCAGTCAAAAGCAACAAACCATTCACAACCACTCACAGCAATCAAGAAAATAAATTCGCTATCCAGTAATTAAAAGAAACTATGTCAAAAGCACGATTTGCTATCCCCGAGATTGGTGGGGTCGTTGTTTACTAAAACATTTAAGAGGTAGCTGCCCACTAACACCAAAAGTTGTTGTGTAAACCAACACGCAAGTTCATGTTGTCCAGAAAGTATAAAATGTTGACAAAGGGTATTCAATGGCAGTCACAAATCAAAATGGACGCAGACACACTCTACTCAATTTGAATTCGCAACCACAATTACTGTAGTTAAATTCTCATTTACATAATTCGCCTTCAAATGAAAATTGTTGTCAACTCTATAAAATGTTGTCATCATATATATAAAATCATTGTTATATATCATGCTAATATGTAGTCAATGGATTAACATTAATGTTGAGTTAAAAACTGGGCGACTTTGCTGGGTAGAAAATTGAAGCTATTGTGTGAAGGCTATTTCGAGTGGTTGTCTAACAATATAAAAATCGCCCATCACTGAATCGCTCATTTATGCAATCGCGCACCAAAAATGGATGTCTATAATTTATAACCATTGTCTATAATTGTTGTCTAAATAATCATTGTCACCAAATAAATCACTACCTAACACTCAATTCACTGTCATTCCCATATATAAGAAAAACTCAGACACATACAGATTGTTTTCTTATCATTTTATCCTTCACATAAACTAAATGTTGTCTATCATGCACTTAAAGAAAAATAACATTAAAATACAAGTTGTCTATCCTTCACAGGTAAAAGCGTTGAATCAAAAATGTTGTCTATCTTCCGTAGGTAAAAACGCAGACATTATTTGTAATAATTTGTTGTCAGGCATTAGAGTAAATGTTGAGTAGCAGGCATTCAGGTAAATGTTGTCACAAGTGATATGGTTTAATTCGTGGTTAAAACACATTATAATCACAGGGTAATGAATGGTAAAATGAAACTTGACACACAATCTCTATAACGCACATGCTAATATTATGGTAGCTTCGGGAGGTATGAACCTCCATTGTGACCTATGACAAGATTAGAATACTCCGGAAGGAGGCAAAGAAGTGAAGGAAACCCTAGACAAGTTGTCGGCTATAGAAATATATTTAATATGAATTTATTAATACCCAGAAGGAGAAGTCAGCCCCAGTTAAATTGCCCAAACTACTATAAATACAAGGTGCTAGTTCTCATTATTCTCATCTCAGCAGTTGCAGAGAGAACTGGATCTCTGCAGGTGCAGTTGCATCTTGTGCGCAAGTTTCTGGGAAGGTGTGCGCTAGCCTTTGGGTGGGATTATCTTATCATCTTGGGTTCTATTCTTTCTTGGTGCATTAGCCTCTCTTGGCTATTGGATTTCTACCAGGATTCTCTTATCTGTCAAGGTCAAGGTGCTCAGAGGGTGGCTTTGGCCTGTGGTTGGGTGACGAGGGTATCATCAATGGTAAAATGAGCACAATATTCTATATTCTAACAGTTTATGGGCCCACACCCCCTTCAGTCAGCCTAAAACACTGGAAGGAAGCATAGCTGCTAGATATTGAGCTCGTTAAGGAACTACCGCTAGGGTCACTAGCATGAGCAACTTCCAAAAACACTGCAGCTAAGGTTACTAGCAGAAGCAGTTGCAAAAACCCTAAATATCTGATCCAACACCTTGTGATGGAGCATCTCACCCAATAAGTAGATATTCAAATGCAACCTAACTCAGTGCACCTCTTGGCTCCCTCAGAAGACATAAATAATGAAGTTGAAGTTTTGGATCAAGGCATGACCAGTTACCAGTCAACCGAAGACATGTGTGAAATAATCAATCTTTTACACTACTCAGCACTCACCAGAACGATTGATGATGACATGTGGATAATTGATAGTGGAGCGTCCAGGCACATGATGGGAGATCAAGCCAGACTCTCAAATCTAAATGAGAGAAAGACATCGTACAAAGTGAAGCTTGGAGACAAAAGCACTTACCCCGTCGAAGGATTTGGACAAGCCTTCGTCAAATTGGAATCAGGTAATCATGTTCACTTAAGTAATGTTTTATATGTACCTAGTTTATAAAAGAATCTTTTATCAATATCATGTTTAGAAGACAAAGGAAACATAATAGCTTTCATGGATGGAAAGGTGTTATCATGGCATAAGAATTCTAGCATAGAGGATGCTAGGGTTATTGGAAGTCGGGAAGGAAATCTGTATAGACTAGTAGAACAAAATGAAGAAGCTCTAGTACATGACGAAGTCAAACCTAATGAAATTTGGCATAGAAGGTACGCTCATATCAATTATCAAGCATTACCTTTCCTCAGAAAAATGGTTGAAGGAATACCAAAATTGAAATCTACGCATGAAGGAATTTGCAAAGGATGTGCCCTTGGGAA
>JASDQU010101872.1:501496-525851 GCA_032191745.1 Picea mariana
AAACCTTTGTCCAACAGATCCTTGACCTGCTTCTTGACCTCTTCATTTTCTTGCAGTGTTAATCTGTATGTGGCTTTATTCGGAAAACTGGCTCCTAGTATGAGATCAATATGATGACTCACACTCCTTATCGGTGGCAACGAACGAGGTAATTCGTCCACTATGATGTCAGCGAACTCTTCCAGTAGTTCCTGAATTTCTCTTGGCAAATTGTCTACTCTCGTGCTAGTCAGAACAATCCTCAACTTTCTGACCACAAACAATTGTGTCACTTCCTTCTTCTTTACCTCAGTAAGAAGTTCCTTCCCACTCATGAGAAGTACTGTGTTGCTTACCTCAGGCTTCACCTCCTTATCCTTAATCGGAAGCAACATGTGAGTTCTCCCATTCTTCTCCAGGGTATATGTGTTCATTCTCCCATCATGAATCACATTTCTGTCATATTTCCATAGCCTTTCCAGCAATAGATGACAAACATCCATAGGGATAACATCACACAAGATTCTATCATTATATCCTCCTATATTGAATTCAACTAAACATTGTTTAGTGACAGTTACCTGGTGTCCCTTTTGCAACCAAGAAATTTTGTACGGGCTTGGATGATCACTCGTCTCCATCTCCAGCTTTTCCACCATCTCGGTTGAAACAATATTATCTGTTCTACCACTGTCCACAATGACCTTGCATACCCTATCCTTGGTCTTGCAAGCAGTCCTAAAAAGTCTGGTCCTTTGGACTGAACTTTCCACCTCTTTCTCAGGTGTCAAAAGGAATTTTTGCATCATGAGCGATCTTTCGCCTTCAGCGTCTTCTACCTCAACATCTTGCCTTTGTGCCTCAGTGATGTGAGCTTCTCCAATGTCCTTCTTTTTCTCCAAACACTTATAAGAATTGTGCCCGTTCTTCCCGCATGTGAAGCATGTGATTACTCCACCTCTTCCTCTTCCTCTGCCTCTAGTACGAGGAAAAGTGTTGTTGTCATCATAATCTCCTCTATGCTCATTACGTTGTCCTCTCTATTCAACATATGGCCCTCTCTATGAGGTTCCACCTCTCTCAACTTTACCCTGAGTTTTCTTCCATTCCTCTTTGGGTTTCTAGAATTCGTCCTGGGCAACTAATTTGCCTCTGGGATGACTTCTGCCTCGGCCCCTTTGACTCTGTTTTCGGCTCAATTTATCCTCAGCTTTTAGAGCCATCTGATAAGCATCTTCCACCATTCGGATGGTTTCCATACTCATCTCGTCCTGGATATCATATCTTAGGCCATTCATATACCTGGAAACTTTCTCTTCATCGCTCTCCCGATGACCTGATCTAATGTTTAGTCGATAGAATTCCTTAGCGTATTCCTTCACTGTCATTAGCTTCTGTCTTAGGTTCTGCATTCTCCTGAAGAGAGTAATTTGATAGTCTCTTAGGATGAATTTTGCCTTCATCTTTGCTATCATCCTGTCCCAGCTCTTGATTTTTTGCTTGCCTTTGCAGTGCCTGTCAGCTTGTAGTTCATCCCACCACAATGCTGCATGTCCTTTCAAGTGTGTGACAATATGCTCGACTTTCTTGTCCTCTTCGACATCTTCATAGTCGAAGTATGCTTCTAGAGCTCTAATCCAGTCTAGAAGCTCCTCTGCATCCAAGTTTCCCTCGTAAACTAGAATGTCCATATTCTCTCTTGCACCCATCCTTGCAATAGCTCTGATCAAATGCTCGTTTGATGCATCTTCAGCTGCAACTTCCTCTTCACGTTCAGCCTCTATTTCACTCTCATAATCACTCAGATCCCTGGAACTAGCTGTGCATCTTTGCGCTATCTCCATGTCTTCAAGTCTTGCTCAGAGATCATGCATCTGTCTTTCTATGGCTAGATCTGCCATCTGCCTACCTCTTCATCGCGACATTTCCCTATCCTCTGGTGGATCGGGTGATTGCATTTCCCTCCTCCTGGGCAGCATGGTGAATTCTCTTCTTTGCTACAGAAGCAAAGAGTCTTTCTGTGCTCTGATACCACTTGACACAGGCGTGCCCTCAGGCACGTCCACTCACAGGACCTCCTCCTTCCTCGGCCCGAAGAACTGAAAATTTCTTCAAATTCCCTATCGGAAATTTTCCACACCCACAGCAGTTCTCCAAAAGATCTCCCCCAATGATCGGGAAATCGAACTTCGCAGTTTCGCGAGTCCTTTGGTCGCGTGGTTTGTGCCTCGCAATCCCTCAAACCCCGATATGGACAAATGCTGACTCTTTCCCTCTCCTATAGAAATCTCTTCTGTCGGGATTTTGGTGCCTACGACATTTCAAATAAATCGCTTCACCGACCCCCCGATTCCCAATATGTTGTTGCACTGACACACGAGTGGGTCAACTCTTCAACAGCTGTATCCCATCATTATTTCGGAGTCCATTTCTCCCTTTTGAAAATCTTTGGAATCGCTATGTTTTCTTCCATGGCACTTGCCCACCTGCGTGCAAACTTATGATGCATGTTGAACACTCCATGGCACAAACTCCCTGTGCTCCTCTTGGTGATTGCTCGAAGGTTCTATTCCTCCTGAGATTTTCCCATAGCTTCAAGCTATCATAAAGAAGCCTCTTGATCACACTCCTTGCGGCAACCTTCAAACACTTCAAAGTGTTGAGTTTCTTCGACCCTACGCACTCCTTCAGCAGCAGTCTGTCAAATATTTCGTTCCAGTCCACAACCCTGAAACTTTCTCCGTCCTGCGCACTCCTTGCACGGCCCGTGTGACCCAATTCCACTCTTGGGTGAATGAGAACAAAGGTTAGACTATTTGAGCCCACTGTCAATGCACTCCTTGCAGACACTTCGAATGCACTCCTTGTAGGAATTMTCTGGCTCAAATAGAGAAACAATTGAAACTCATTCTCACTTCCTCTCAGACTTCAAACATCAACAAGAAATCACATACACARCATAAAAGCRAATGCATAACAGGAAGTAAACATTCATGAGTCTGAACATTCAAAGATGCATACACAGAGAATATGAACACCATGAATCTAAATCGAGTTCCTTCTATTGATTCAAGATCTGTACATGGAGTCTGCTACACAACTCTCTCTGTTTTTTTCTCTATTCTCTTCTTCTTCTATTCTATGCTCAGGCTAATGTTACAATGATACAATGAGGGTGTCTATATCTGTTTTCCCTCCAGCTCCTAAAACTGTCTAATCTAGAATTAAATTCCTATCTACCAGCATTAACTATCTTAAATATCATCTACCTACTAAGGACGAGAGATAAAGGCTCAAGGTCCGATTACAATATACAAAGTGCGCTTCATTAAATTATCACATTAATGTTCGCACAATAGTTTCAAGGTGTTTTCAAAAATTGTGTTGGCACTTGTCCAGCTGTCCTCCGCTTCCACACTGGCTCGCTTGATGTGGGCGATGCTCCTGCATCAAAATTCATTTGTGACACCGAAGCCAAAGCTCTGCCTACTTCCTTGACCTATGGTGTGTCTACTGGTCATTTTTCTTGTTTTCATGTTGCTTCAGAAGGTGTTCCAAATTTGGTTGGGGCCATTCATATTCTGTGATGGATTCTTCGACTAGCTCTGCATCTATTCTCTACTAGTTTTAGCTTGACTCTGGTTCTCTCAAATTCTCTCTAGTTTGCTCTATTTTTCTCTCCCTTGCATAAAAATATGACTTGCACTTAACAAATTCCTTTTGTTTTTGTACCTTTGTTCCAATTGTACATGTCTCATCCTATGTTAACTACCTTTCCCAATATTCCACCATGGTTGATGAGTTGTTAAATAAATTCTTCTTCATTACCAAACCCGTTCTATGATTTTTCCCTCATACTGCCAATCTATCATGCTTTTCGGTAGATTTTACCATTTAATATTATACGACACCTTTATGACCTGTCACTCTCACATTGCAATCATTTTTTCCATGATTTAATGACTTTTAATGGTCTTGTCATTGCCAAACTACAAAATGGTTCCTGTTGTTGCATCTATATAGTTCATAGTATTTCTCTTATATGTATTGTCTTCTAAATTGAAAACAAGTCTATTCTCGTGTGTGATAACCATTCCTTCTATGAAATTTTCCTATACCTTGGTACTCAGACACTATTTTTCTTTTTTCTATTTCTACTTTTTATTTTGTTTTTTTGTTGTGTGTACCTCTTTTATTTGTTTTTCCTTTTCCCTTCCTACTATGGTACAACTACTACGATACATGTTTTATGGTGCAACATAGATTACTACGTAGAGTGCCAGTCATCTTTATAGAGTTTCAGTTGACTCTCATTCATCATTCCTCTGAGGAATTCTCCATTCAGGGTTTCCAACTGTGAAACACCTATCTCTGTGACATGTTGAATCACATAGCATCCTAACCAATGCATTCTAAAACTTCCTAGATGTTGCATGAACTTAGTGTCATAAAGTAATACAAAATATCCAACTTGAAAAATTGTTTGTTTAATGTGTCGATCATGCCAAGGCTTCTCTCTTTCTTTCCGAACTTGTTGGTGGAAACCTAAGACAACCTGGTCTTCTTCAAGATATACCAACTGTGATAGTGTCTCCTCTACTTTGCCATAGTATGATAGATCATTGATTCCTGCAATGCATAGGCTAGGTAGAATAAAATCCAAAGGAATTACTTCTTCTTTCCCATAGACCAAATTGAAAGGTGACTACCCGTTCAACTTCTTACTTGTAGTCATGTAAGCCCATAACACTACAGGAACTCTTAAGTCCCAATCATCTCTCCCTACATTGGAATTTTTGTCAAATCATTCTGCTAGATATTATTAAAAGCCTCCACTATTCCATTGGCCTGAGGATGATATGGGCTACTATTTTTATGATGGATTTGGAACTCCTCATTCAATGCTACATTTTTCTTGTTCAGAAAGTGTGTGTATTGGTCACTAAGTAATATGCATGAAAATACAAACCTTGTGATGCTTCACACAACAGTCTCTATGGTGCAATCTGTAACTTGTGATGCTTCTTCCCACCTTGTCAAATACTCTGTCAAAGTGATTATGTACCTTTCCCATAATCTTCTTTCCTGTGGGTTGATTGGACCCAAAAATTCTATGGCCCATTTCTTAAATTCATGTAATGTAACCTATGGATTCAATGACATTTCATCCCTTGTGGATGGATTTCCCACTAGTTGGAATACATTACCTCACTGGCAATACTCCTTCACATATTTGTGAAGTATCCACCACCAAATCCCTGCACACAAAATATTTTTTGCAGTTGCTCTCCCTGCATAATTTCCTCTTGCAATATCATCATGCACTTCTTTGAGTATCATTGGTCTCTCTTGTTCCAACATAGAGTGCCTAAATATTCCATCTGCACCCAACTTGTATAAATTCCTTGCAATTAACTGATAATCTTCTTATTTCATTATGAGTTACTTCTTCTACACAATCATTATATTTGATGGAGCCATACTTGTACTTAGTGTTACATATTAATTTGTTCACCCCTATGATCAATTGACGATATGTGCATAACTCACTTTTATGTTCCTTGAAGGTACTAAAAAAGACTTTCCTAAAAACCATATTAAAGGAGATCGTCACACCCTGCTAAATGCTTGGGGTGTGGTGATGCATGATCGTCACACGCTGCACCAAAACTGTATTGCAGCATCATCGCTTGTTGCTTGTGCATGGTGTGCGATGATGCTCAAACAAAGGGGAAAAGTGGAAATTCACAAAAGTTCTAGAAGGAATCTTCTAGGAGATGTGGTGGCCTCTAGTCGGATTGGATCTTACTCACTTATATGATTTACTGGGATCATCCTAATCTCCTCATCCATCCCTCTTTCATCCTTTATAAAGAGGGATCTCTCATGGGAAATGCTAGGTTGGATTATGCATGAATAATTAAGCTGGGGATTGTACTTGTGATAACTTTGATTTATCTTTCCAAGTCAGGTTGTGAATACTCTTCATCAAAAGCATTTGAGCACAGGTGTGTGTTTTGGAGAAAAGGGTCATTGGAAGGGACCTTGCAACATCAAGGAATAAGTTGTGTTCTCCACTTTCATTCAATATAATGTAGTAATACATTTCTTCCACTATAAAGGTGTCTCTACTTTTATTGTATAACTCCTTGATACTATACATAGGCTTGGAATATATATATCATTGTTTTCTCTCTTTGTTAGTTTGTGCTTCTTAATAGGTTGACCATCCCACAAATCCAAAGATGGAGCAAGGACAACACTAGCAAGGATCAAACGTCGTTTAAATGGTATGTCCTTTGTCCGTCTCTGAACCAGTTTATATGACAATGAAATCTAAGGAGAAACGTGTATTCTGCCATGTTTTGTTCTATCTTCTTGTTGAAGTTAGGGATATTAGTTTATGTCCTCACTTACCGATTTGTCCGATAACAAAATTGGAGACCATACTAGGGATCGTCTTCTTTTGGATTTTTCTTACCTTTTTTATATTAGCTTATATGCATTTGATCAAATTCATTATCTGAGTCATTGGGTGATCCATCTTGACTCCCTAGTCTTGAAATTTCATTGAGAAAATTTGTCCTCTTTTTCATTTTTCCTTATGTTCAGTCATTGTCACACCCTGCTTGTGTAGACCAGAGAGACAACGTCACACTTTTTCTTTGTCTTTGCCTGCTGTTGTTCCAGAGTCTGTACTTAAGGCTTAGAAGTACAATGTCTAGGCATCTGAAAGTGAGTGAGGGGTAGAGAAGGAAGAAATGTCAACCTTCGGCAAGGGAAGCTAGGGTTGATTTCTAGGTTGTTTTCTAGCTTCCAACTATTCCTAGATGTTTATTTCCCTTTCAATCGATGCCCACGAACATTTGAGTTCGACCCAGGTAGTCGTTGTTTTAAGAATAGTATAAAAAATATTCAAGGCAATATGTGTTTGATCTGATAGTCCAGGTTGGATATTAGGCTGTCTTGTCATAGGGACAGTCATGGAGGAATAGGATGATAGGAAAATCTCAAGGAAATTTTAGATGTTGTCTCGATTTCATTCGTATAAAGGAGAGTTATAGCTCCAGTGGTGAAAACAGGGTGCAAACCAAAGGCCCTTTCCCATAACTGAGTTATATTTTAATAAAAGTGTGTGAGGTGTAAGAAAACATTAAGGTGTCTATCATGTAAGGCTCCTATCAAGGGAGAATCTCACTTATAAATAGAAGAAGAAAATGATAAAGAAATAACCTGATGAAGCATAAAATATATATAGAAATCTAAAATGTTCACTGGTCTTATACCTACTGATAGCCGATACAGAGGAAAAACGGTAAACAATATAGAAAACTAGAATTTATTCACTATAGTAGATGTTGTACTAAATTATAGCAAAGCACTCATTAGATACATATATGAAATGAAATGAAATATGAAATACAAGGAAACAAACTCATAACACAGTCATGACGGAATTGAGAATCTTTGGATTTTCTTTATATTAACTCTCGAGGGAGAAAAATCTCTATTACAATCGACCCAAAAAGGTCCAGCCCTTTGTTCCTCCCTTCTGTTGTATATTTATACAGATTTACATATGATGGAATCTCAATCGTTCAAGGATTTTCAGTTACAACAAGAAGGAGATCAATCGTTTCATTTCTTTATCTCTGTCTTTATTTGGTACCAGAAGCCTGCCCTATCACATGCTCGGTACAAGTGACACATCTTTCCACCAGCTGAGATATCAACCTTGAAGGTTCCACTTGATAATTGGCCTTAAAAATGTAACAATCTCGGACTAATTGCAGCAACCTTTCTTCCATCTCTCGGTCTAGGATGTCAATAGTGCACAATTGCACACTTGGTTTAATCATACATTTATCTATTTGAACTATGTATTCCATAGTTACTTGTGAGATTTCGGTCGAATCTCTTACTTCTTTTTCATTTATATCAAGTGAGAGTTTCACCATATCCATTCAACTCAACATCTCAGCATTACTCTCTCTATCAATGCCTAACATATTTTCGTCTATGGAATTGAAAGCCTTTTCACAGGATTTCCTTATCTTCTTAGCTTGCAATTTGCCTTCTGAGATGTTGTGTTCCCATTCTTTCAACAAAATATTACCTCGGGTCTGTTCCAAAATGGAAAACTTCGAAATTTTTCCCAATTCTCCATTTTTTGTAGCTATTACAGCTTCTTGAAATGTGACCTGAGCTGCTCCAGCTTCTCTCTCTCTGACAGATAAGTTTTATGATACTTGATCAATAAGCAGGCAATTTTCCTGAATCGTCTCTATATTGGAAAGTAAACTTCGTTGGGCTGCAAAAACTCTACCCTGAATCTCCATAGCCTAGGACTGGAATATCCCGATGTTTATAACTTGGCTTTTAGCTAACTCTGATCTAATCTGTAGCTGCTCAATCAATTATTTTTGCTGGCCCACCTGTATCTGACTGGTCCGAACTACCAGCTCTGCTTGTTCGAGCTTATCTTTGAGTAGCTCAATTTCTTTTTTGTCGGCCATTCTTGCTTGTTCTATTCCTGCGCTTACCTGGTCCTGGGCAACCTCCTCTGTTGTGGCTAGTCTAGCTTCTAAGGTTTTGATGAGGCGATTTTTTCGCTTCAACTGATTTTTCAAAACCCCAACTGAAAATTAGTTTGTTGTAGCATATGCCCCTAATGTCCCAGCTATTTCTGTCGCAAAATATTCTTTCTTCTTGTATTTCCCATTAGTCAACACCTTGAACTTCTTGGCTGTTGATCCCTCTTCTTGATAGAATTATCTTTTTACCACTGCTTTTCTCCTTTTATCAAAAAGGAACTCATTCGGAGCGAGCTCTTCCATCCTTACAAGTCTCAATTCTTCGTTGAAAATCCACCTTGCGTCTATGTTCCCTTGAGTTGACTGTAAGGGAGTAATGGAGGTGATGGGATCTTCGATTTGCTTAGCTGACTGGCCAGGAGTGGTAACCGGAGTCTGATTTATTTGCAGATCGGGAGTTCTTATTTCTAGTTTTGGACTTTTAGTTTTCTCCTTCCCGTCCTGGTGTTTCTCTTTTCTGGGTGTTGAATCTTCTGAGCCTTCAGCTCCCTTTTGCTGCACCTCTACTGTTATTGGATTTTCACCCCACAATACTGGGGGAAGACAACTCCACCGATGTTCTTGGAATTTCAAAACATCAGCCCTTTCTTTGGGAGCCAGGGCTTGTATCTGAGCCAAAACCTCGGCATAAGATCTCGTGCCTCGGAAAATGTCATCCGAGGGTGAATTTTCATGCTCAAACCTTTTAAACCCGCAATTGGATAAGTGGTTACTTAGGACCCTCTATGGATCATTCTTTTTGAATTCGACATGAACTGATTTCAGGTCCTCCAGGGCTGCTGCCTCAGATTTAGCATGCCCAAAATATAACAAAGAATAAGAACTTAGATGAATAGGAAAAGGTGGCCATACCTTCTTAGAATATCCCTTAAGCTCCTTGCTTATGCCACTGATTACAGTTTGTCTGGCAACCTCATGGAAATCCAGCCTATCGAGTATGAATAATGGTAAGGCATTCGGAGGAACAGAAGCGCCAAAAACCTTGAGATATGAAAATTTTTCTTCCACATACCGGTCAGCTATACTGCTCATATTTATCGTGATACTGTCTGAGATCCTAGGTGGCGGGTGGATGAAGATAGTGACATGCAGCGGTACCATCACCCTATTAAAAATTTCATAAAAAAAATCTGAGGCTTTGTCTTCCCACAACTTTGAATGGTAGACGTGGATGGTTTCAGCCTCCGATGGAGTCTAGCTTTAGCTCATCAAGGGAAAAGGTGTGAGAAAACACACGGCGTCCATGATATACGTGAACATAAAGAATGAAGCAATCTTTCCACTCTCTCTCTACGATCGATACTCTGTAACTCGACTGGTCAAATGATCAGACAACATTTTAGCCCAGTTGAAGGAACAACATTCGGCGACCGTGTGAATTAGAGGCACCCACTGAAGGAAAAAATGTGTGGTGTCCTCTCTACCATATAATCTGTAGGTCATCATAGTGATATATTTGAACTGTGGTTCCAGAGAGGCTATTGAATATATACTGTTACTATTYGCCCTGAACTTCGCAGGGTGTGAAACACAATCTTTGATTAAACTAGACATAGTCTTGTCGTATTGCTCACATTCCTTCTATTTAAAATTCTTCAGGAATTTGGCATTGTAAACAAAGTTCGACATGGCTGGCAACTTGTACATAGCCTGCAATTGTTCGGGTCTGAAAGTCCCAATGGTGACCCTCTGCTCATTGATGATGGTTCTCGTTGGTATATCGACATGGTCTAATGCCCACCGGACCATATCGTAATAAGGGAGCAGACGAGGTCTAGCCGCCACTTTATGAATTTGTGCCTGGATGACGATCTTATACTTGTTGATCAGGTTGTATTTTTCATTTCCACTAGAATCATCCAAAATATCTACCAATTCAGACTGTAGAACCTCAGGAATATGTGACTAGGTCCTGATAGAGTCAACACTTCGAGGTGAAGTATCAGAAACATTGTCTGAACCTTGTCCTGAAACCTCAATAGTGGCTTTATATGATTTTTGCGGGGCCATGGTGGGGGATTCTTCTTTCGCTCTCCTATGATAACAATATGTATACATACAGAAATTAGTTCGCTCTAGAAAGGTTTTCTCTACATAGAATAAAAATGAAACTTGTGACAACAAATAAAAGATCCATGCCTTCGACCATTTAAAGCTAGGTCGTCCTTAGGAACAGAATGGTCAAATTGTTCTTAAGTTTAGCAATAAAAACCAAATCCTTACTTGTCAATTCGCCTCATTTCCAATTAATGTCTTAGATTTTGACAGTTCATAGTGCAAGTTGGCACAGGGAAAGTTTTAAATTTCCTCATAAACTGTGCATATTAATTTTTGTATTAGAACACTGGTAATGTTGGCTTAGCTTAAATAATCAGGCCTTTTTGAATGTTAATTAATCTTTCGGCACTCGCCTCATCGTGAGTTTTTTCTTTAACCCTTTGAACCTCTAAGACCCAATATTGCGATAATTAGCTTTGGTTAATACAAAACATAACCAAGATTAAGTGTTTAATTAATTATGTTTTTATTTATATCGCAACTTCGTGACTTGGAGCTTCGAAGGTATAGCTTTCGGGAGGCTCATATGCCAAGTTGCGAAATCGCGATATCGCGACTTCGCGACTCGGAGCTTCAAAGGTATAACTTCTGGGAGGCTCGTATGCCGAGTTGTGAAATCGCGAGATCGCGATGATATGATTAATTAAATTGGAGGATAAAATCAGATTAAGTGTTTAATTAATTACGTTTCTATTTTTATCACGACTTCGCGACTCAGCGCTTTGAAGGTATAACTTTTGAGGGAAAATACGCCGAGTTGCAAATTTCCGAAGGAGCTTAACCACGGCTAAACTTTTTACCTTTAACATTAACACGTGTTACTTTAACAAGAATCTCGCGGTTTCGGCTATCGGGGTTACAATGTTAATACTTTTGGAGCTAGAAAACGTTAAGACACGAAATCCCGATGATGCTTAGATGTGCTTTAGAGTATTATTACTCTCGGTAATGATCTGGCTAAACCTTTTCAAACTAATTCACCATTTCGCCTCTCGGGACTTATAAACTATGTGATCTATAACTCCCAACATGCGACATCCCAAGTTTTAAAAGTAGAGACTCGATTAAACAATTAAAAATAAATGTTTCCTTAAGGGTATGATAACCATCCTTGCTTGCGCGATGAGACCTCTTAGATTTTGGGAAACATATGTAAATTGGTTTTCGATTTCAAACATTAAGATATGAAATTTTAAATAGACTAAAAAAAACAAAGGCGGATCCAACATAGGCTCCAACTAGGGATCCCGTTTTCTTGCAAGATGGGAAGAACAGTAGACCACGTACCATATATTGGGTAAATGGAGTCAATGGCTTTAATCCAACGAAAATGTTCCTTAGAATAGGATACCGAAGGGGAAAGGGATTTCGTCTTTTACCTTCGAAAAGCTTTCAAGACTCAGATACTTTTTAAACTCAGCTGTAGTCCCTTTTATGACTTTCTCCTTCCCGTTACTGAATTTAGGTATGCATTACAACAATCAAAATAGTTCTAGAGGACCCAACAGATCTTGTGGCTATTGGCTTGCATCAAAAGAAGAAAATTATATATTTTTAATCAGAAAGCCCTGTTTGAACTTGGGATGTAGATCAGGTTTTAAAAAGAATTGGTTACCAGAGTAGAGTGATATTCATGTATAACAACCTTACAGATATCTCAGATATTGCTTCAGTGCCAGCGAGCCTGTTCAGTACCCCGGTGAAGTTATCTGGCCCTTTTTACTGAATTTCCTTTCACCACTTCATAATATATTTATGCATTTAAATGCTGAGACGAGGGAAATCATTTCTGAATTTCCTTTCATCGTCTTTTGGAATAGATGGGGGGCAATCGTTTCTAAATTTCCTTTCACCACCTGTCTTATAATTTTCTTTTTTAGAGCACAAATATGGGGGCAATCAGTTTATATGAGGGCTGATATCTGTGTAATATTTTGCATTATAGGTCTGTCAACTTACTTTGATTACTCGATACCAACCTTTCCTTAACTTTCACAACACCTTCATTCACAGGGAGAAAGGGAAAAATTAATTTTTTGGGGTGTTCTATTTGAGCAAGCCTCAATCCTCCGAAACTATTGAAAAACCTAGAAAAGTCAGGATCACTTAAGCGTCACTTTGTTTAGCAGGGGACAAAGGAGTTGTGAAGACTAGCTTACTTTTCACAATTTGCTTTGAAGCTCTTGAGGTTAAAATGTAATCTCTTCTCCCTACGTATGCTAAAGCGGAAATATGTCTTTTCAAAGGTAAACCAGAAAACAGAAAAGGATGATAGATGGAGAGATATAAAATGAAAAACAGAGGTCCAAAAATCAAAACTGACTCTTGAAAATCTTTTTTGGGGGCGCTTTACTTTGAGTAACTTGTTTATTTCGTCTGATTCTTTCATAAACGGTTAACTGTGGAAATGTTCTTTTATTTATTAGTTCAGACAATGTTGTTGTATCTTATAAGGTTACCTTGGCTTTCTTTGATAGCCCTTCAGAACAAGTCTTTTAGGAAATCTTACCTTTACCTTACCATTTCATTTTCTTCTCAAACTATAAAAAATCCTTTATATCACCTGTTTAAGCCAATTTATTTTCCGATACTCGACTTTTTGTGTACCTCTCCTGCTCATTCTGTTTGCAGCTAGAAACCTGTAAAAAGGCAAATATGAAGGTTATCGAGGATTTTTTAAAGGTGTCGATAATTTTATGAAAAGAAAAGGAAATCAAAATAACAATGCGTAATGAAATATATATACATATGTAAAAGAATTATATATATGAATATACAAATTTTTTTTTTTTTTTTAGCCAACTGCTTATGTCATATAATGCTTCAGGTAATGCCCATTGACAGGGGCGTTGAGGTTTTTACCATCTAGATTTTCTAGTAGGAAAGAATTTTTTCCTTCGAGAGCCAAGACTCTAAACGACCCATACCAGAGGTGATAGAATTTACCATGTTTCGATGTTTCTTCCCTCCTTGCATCCCACCTTAATACTAAATCACCTAGGAGGAAATCTCTGTCTTTTTCCCTTCGGTTGAGTAATGCCTTCATGTCATCTTGATACTTCTACAACCTTTCATCTACTTCGACCCTGTGTTGTTGAACCTCGATTAGCTAGTTTATCCTCCTGGTGAGATGATTAGGTTCTTCTTTCTGATCTTGCCATAATTTCATCACTGGGAGAGATAAATTTATAGGTAACACCACCTCTATCCCATATACCATCTGAAAAGGGGACATGCCGATAGAATTTTTAGTGCCTATGCGATTCACCCACAATGCGTACTTTAAATGCAAATGCCAAGACTTTTTGTTTTCATCCAACACTTTCTTAATTATATTGATCAGGCTCTTGTTAGACGACTCAGCCAGTCCATTTCCTTGGGGGAAGTATGTTGTAGAATGGCCAAGAATGATATTATACTTTTGGCAGAAGCTGATCATAGCCATAGATTTGAAAGCCTGGGCATTATTTGTGACTATCTTTCAGGGGCAGCCAAATCTTGACAAGATATTGTCTTCTAAGAAATCTATTACCACCGAGTCAGTTTCCCTTTTGGTTGGAATAGCTTCTACCCATTTAGTAAAGTAGTCTGTGGCAGTTAATATCCACTTGTGTTGGGCGCTAGAATGTAGGTTAATCTCTCCTATAAAATCTATCCCCCATTGTTGAAAATGGGCTTCAGTTTTGACCAGAATTAAAGGTAGTGCTGGGAGTTTTTGTTTGCCTGCAAATAGCTGACAACGGTTACAGGCTCGGACCTTGGCATTAACATCTGAGAAAAATTTTGGCCAGTAATACCCAGCCCTCAGGATTTTGTAAGTTGTGGCCCTCCACGCGTGATGTCCTCCACACACTCCTTCGTCAAATTCACTTATAACCCTTTCTGTTTTCGATTCTACTAAGCAGATTAACAAGAAACTAAGTGGGTCTTTCCAATATAGTTGATTTTTGGCAATACAATACTTAACCGCATGAAGCTTTAAAGTCCTGGATTTTGATGGCCATAGTTCACTCGGGCATTTTAGAGTCAGCAGGTAGGATACTATGTTTATGTACCATTCTAATGATATGAACTTCTCCTCGATCTTAATAGAACTTGTTCGTTCATCAAGTTCGTTTATGTTCATGTCTTCCTCACCTTCCTGCAGGAAGTTTATATCCATAGCTCTGAGATTTGATTCAGCCAAAAGTTTAGCCAGGCCTTGTCCTTTATCAGTTTAGTAGGTTTGATTTCTAGGTCAAATTCTTGAATCTTTGCAAGCCATCATCCTCTTTTCCCATTGTTGTCTAGTTGTACCAAAATATCTTTCACATAACTTGTAGGTACGTACGTGATTATCTTGGAGTGTAGTACATATGTTCTAAATGCCTTCAGTGCTTTTACCATGGTGTATGCTTGTTTTTCTATTATATCATATTTAAGCTCTGCGTCTCTAAGGCTCTTGCTGAAAAAGGTGATCGACTGTTCGAAACCCTCTTTGTTTTTTTGGAGGAGCACCGCAACAATTGTGTGTTCAGAGGAAAACAAGAAAATAAGAAAATCTTTTAGATAATCGGGACTTGCCAATACAGGTGCCTCAACTATGACTTTCTTAATTTGTGTGAACAACGCTTTGGCCTCTGTTGTCCACTTTACTTCGTTGTTCTTTTTCAGCATATCTATGATCAATTTTACAATTTCAGCGAAATTTGGGATAAATCCTCGTAAAAAAATTATTTTTCCTAAGAAATATTGAATTTCTTTTACATTTCTAGGAATGTTTATAGTGTCTATCGCTTCAACTCTCTTAGGATCAATCTTGATTCCATCCTTAGATACAATATGACCCAAAAGTTTACCTTCTTGCATGGTGAAGTGTGATTTCTTGGGATTTAAGGACAGACCAAACCTGCGGCATTTTTCGAAAGTTTCTTTAAGATGTACCAAATGCTCTTCGTCGGATTTGGAGAAAACCGGTAAATCATCAAGATAGATGACTACGAACTTATCCCTTTCTCCGAAAAAAGCGATGTCCATAGCGCATTGGAACGTGGCTCCTGCATTCATCAAACAGAAAGGCATTTTATCATACATGAATGTACCCCAAGGGGTAGTAAAATCTATTTTTTCTTTATCTTGTTCATTCATGGCAATTTGATTATATCCAGAGAAACTGTCAATCATAGACATTATGTTCACCCCAACTACTCTTTCTAGCACGTGATCCATTTTAGGTAGCGGATAGTTGTCTTTAAGAGAGGACTTATTTAGATTTCTGAAATCCATGCATAGTCTAATTTCCCCAATCTTTTTTCTGACCRGGACCATGTTTGCCACCTARTCGGAATATCTCAGAGGTACTATAATTTTCACCTCTAAAAGCTTCTTCACTTCTCTCTCGATCACAAGCAATAAAATGGGGTTGATCTGCCTAAGATTTTKTCTAAAGGGTTTGACCCCAGGCTTTAGAGGTATCTTGTGATCGATCACAGTAGTGTCGTATGTTCTTAACTCGTCGTAAGACCAAGCGAAAACGTCTTTAAATTGTCTAAGTAGGTCCTTATACTTGCCTTTTATTTCAGGGGGAAGGAGTTTAGATATCTTAACCATCCTGGACTCTTCTTTGGTTCCTATGTCACAGTCCTCATCCTCTTCTRSTTGGGGTTGTAAGGTGGATTTAGAGGTACGTCGTTTTGATCAAATAGTCTTTCTAGAGGGATCAATCCTTTCAGAATCTGGTTATTTTTTAGGACCAGCATGTGATGATTTACGATTTTGTCTTGGAAAGTTTGAGGGTCCTCCCCTTCTTGCATGATCCATATTTGGTCATTCTRATTTTCTTGATCTRCATGAGTTTCGGAAAATTCACCTACTGCTTCAAGAAACTTCTTAATTTGTTCATTATCCTCAAAAACCTACCAATGYTGGATATTATCTAGTATAGATGGTCTGTGTCTTATCTCTATGTGATATTTCAATTTAAAGTTTGTAGGAGGAGTGAAAGTTGAATCCTCTTTAGCTAATGCATTAGCCTATAAGTTTTTTGTGCATGGGATGAAGTGGACATTCACAGACGAGAAAAAGTTTTCCATCAGATCCCAGGCACAATTTCTATATGATCTTAATCTGGGATGCTTGGCTTGGTATTGCCTATTTACTTGTTTGACTATCAACTCTGCATCTTCATATACCTCTAGGTTTTTTATTTTTAGCCTCCTGGAAGCCTCTAATCCTAAGACCAAGGCTTCGTATTCACATACATTGTTAGTATAATCTATATCCCATTGTATTTTGTAAGAAAAAGGGACAATGAACTTTTCTTCAGGTGCCACAAAGAGCACTCCTGCACCAACCCCTTCGCAAGATGAGGCACCATCAAAAAACATTTTCCAGATACCGGTGATACACATATCCTTAATCATGTAACCTGACTCTTCATGCTCTATATGGTTTTCCTCTGTGCAACCATCTAAACCGTCCTCAAAAGATAAGATACAATTTCCTAAATCTTGATATGCAATGTAAATAGCGAAATTGTTCAGATTTTGAGGGTCGCTTACCGTATACGGTAACCTCGTCTCCCTATACAACTGAGTAAATTGCCCACCAAAAACAGGAATTGTGGCGTACGTCATATCCAATTGAAGAGAACCCCCCAGCTTGGCTCCCCATGACCTAGACAATAGCAAGCCATACCTGGGGGGAATATCAACAATGACCACATCCATCAAAATGCTCTTAACTGGGACCTAAGCCAGGGTGACTACCAAATCCTTTATCATTCCCATACACTTAACTTTTCTCGAATCAAATGAGTAAAGATCTCCATAAGGTTTGGTGATCTGGAGACCCAATTTGTCCATAATAATTTTATCCATCACGTTATGTGAGCCTCCAGAGTCTAGCATGCAATTATGTAGCAGTTGATCGTATACATTTAAGGTGATATAAAAGGGGGCAACAGTATCTTTGGCTCCTTCAAAATGTGGACCAAAAGTGATGTTGGGCTTATCATCTTCCAAGTTCAAAATGTCAGATGGGCTTTCTAGCTCTGAAACGCCTATCACTTTGGTAATCTTCTTTCGATAAAGTGGGTTTTTCACTAACTCTACCAGAGGAATTGGTATCTTAATTTTATTTATCTCGTTTTCAAAACTGAAAACTCTCCTCACCTTGTCTATTTCTCTAGTTGGGACTTTTGAATCCTTCTTTTCCAACTTATTTTTCTAGACTGCCTTATTACTCATGATCCTGGTTAAAGGTGTATTTGTATTAGCTACTTCAGTTTACTGTGTCTTAGTCTCAACCTTTTCTACTACGGGTTCTTGAGTGTTTACAACTTTCACTTTGTTGTTAGGTAACACGGTTTCTTCTGGGGTAGGCTCATAAGTTTGGCCTCTCGGGAGAATTTTCTTAGGTTGAGTAGTTGAAATAGGCTTACCCTTAGATCTCAAGTTATACCTGGGTTGGACCTCAACCATTATCATACCAGTTTCTTCTTGATAACTACAAGGGTCAGTATAATCTCATTCTTCACTCTCAATAGATGATTGTTGAGTGTTTAGAGATTTTTCATAATCTTCTCTAGTCAGGTAAGGTTGTGTGCAGTCATCACCCAAGTTTGTGACATCATCATCTGAATCTCTGAAATCTTGGAGATCATTCGCTCCTATAAAATTTTCGTTCTTTAGGGGAGTTGGTATTTTCTGATCTTCATTTTTTGTCTGTCTTTGCTGACTTGGGGGATTGGGATTCTTCCTAAAATCTTTTTTGGCGAAAGAATCAGCTTTGGCTTGTTCTAGCTCCATTCTAGATATCTTATTAGAAAATTCCATAATTACCTTGGCCATATCATCTACTTTGTCATATATATATCTATTTGACCCCGACAGCCCTGCTTGTTCTCTAAAGTGTCTAGTTTCTCGGTTTCCCGCTTCTACTTTAGCTTTTAACTTACCAGAAGCCATCATATTTGACTAAATTTCTACAACGTCATCTTGCATTCGGTTTAGAGTAGCTCCCCTTCTTTCTCGTAAAAGAAGTGCAAAATCTGGTTCGAAAGCCCCCGCAAAAGTTACTTTGGCTGCGGGTTGGGACGGTTTAACCTCGGCTAGGATTTTGTTATATAGCTTGTTGAATCTTTGAATAAACTCCATAACTGTTTCTAAATTCTTTTTTCTTAAATACCCAAACTCGGTTAAATAGTATAGGTGGTCCTTTCTTTCACCCCATTGTCTAAGGAAAGCATCTTCCAAGGCATCATATGACAAGATAGATCCTGCCGGTAGACTCTGAAACCAAGTTCGGACCTGACCTTCAAAGGTTTGGACTAAAATCCTCGAATACGCATCTTCATGTTCGAGACATAGGATGTCTGGGAATTGATCAAAGAAATTTATGTGTTCAGCTACGGTCAGATCTCCTTCCCCAGTGAATTTTGGCCATTTTTTTATATAATTTTCGGGAAGGTCGTGCAAAGGAACGGGCAATACCAAAGAAGTGTATCTTGCTGCCACTTTAGAAAACACTCTGGGAGGGGGGGCAGGCCCTTGACCTCCATCTCCTCCCCCAAGAGCACCTCCACCTCCTCCTCCGATCACCCCTCCACCTCCTCCTCCAACAACCCCTCCACCTCCTCCTTTGACGGCTGCCATCATTATTAGTGGAAAGTTGTAAAGGGGGTTTTGGAATATTAAGAGTGAATCTTTACTTTCTTTGTGGGGCGAAAAATATGAGGATAACTGGTAAGGGATGCGAGGGCTTAGCTCTTTGGACTTGCAAGAGATGTAGTCAGGAGAACCAACGGGTGTGGAAACTGGATGTGTGAAATATTCTTCAGGACTATGTGGGGTTGCGAAATTTAACTGAAGGTTCAATGATATATCGACAGCAGATGAATTTTCTACAGGACTTTTTCCTTTGTGTATTAAAAGGGTTATCGGAGGAGTTTCATTTCTAACTTTGAAGCAGTTTGATGTTATATCTTTTGTATCAAAAAGAGGGCTGTGTGAAGTTGAAGGTTCAGAATAACTCTTGGTCTTCAGCTGTGGGTATTTAAGCTGATAGACTGTAGGGGTYGGCTTAAGGGAGCCTCTTGCCTTTAAAATCTTCTAAAGATTGGTAACGGGTGTGGTCTGTTTACCATCAGGGTTTTTCCTAGTATTCCTTCGTCTGGATGCCAGCTTATTAATTGTGGAGTCACCAAGTGAAAGATTGTAAATCCTTTAAAAGGTGTGCACTCTTTGTTCACTATCAAAGGGTGGCACTTTCAACAAAATATTGTCGTTTTCCCAGGGAAAAGAATTCGTAACTTCGTTCCCCGAAAACGGCGCCAAAAAGATGTTGTTCTAGAGTATGTACTTAAGGCTTAGAAGTACAGTGTCTAGGCATCTGAAACTGAGTGAGGGGTAGAGAAGGAAGAAATGTCAACCTTCGGCAAGGGAAGCTAGGGTTGATTTCTAGGTTGTTGTCTAGCTTCCAACTGTTCCTGGATGTTTATGTCCCTTTCAATCGCTGCCCACGAACGTTCGAGTTCGACCCGTGTAGTGGTTGTTTTAAGAATAGTATCAAAAAGATTCAAGGAAATATGTGTTTGATCTGATAGTCTGGGTTGGATATTAGGCTGTCTTGTTATAGGGATAGTCATGGAGGAACAAGATGATAGGAAAATCTCAAGGAAATTTTAGATGTTGTCTCGATTTCAGTCGTATAAAGGAGAGTTACAGCTCCAGTGGTGGAAACAGGGTGCAAACCAAAGGCCCTTTCCAATAACTGAGTTATATTTTAATAAAAGTGTGTGAGGTGTAAGAAAACATTAAGCTGTCTATCATGTAAGGCTCCTATCAAGGGAGAATCTCACTTATAAATAGAAGAAGAAAATGATAAAGAAATAACCTGACGAAGCATAAAATATATATACAAATCTAAAATGTTCACTGGTCTTATACCTGCTGATAGTCGGTACAGAGGAAAAACGGTAAACAATATAGAAAACTAGAATTTATTCACTATAGTAGAGGTTGTACTAAATTATAGCAAAGCATTCATCAGATACATATATGAAATGAAATGAAATATGAAATACAAGGAAACAAACTCATAACACAGTCATGACGGAATCGAGAATCTTCATATTTTCTTTATATTAACTCTCGGGGGAGAAAAATCTCTATTACAATCAACCCAAAAAGGTCCAGCCCTTTGTTCCTCCCTTCTGTTGTATATTTATACATATTTACATATGATGGAATCTCAATCGTTCCAAGATTTTCAGTTACAACAAGAACAAGATCAATCATTTCATTTATTTATCTCTATCTTTATTTGGTACCAGAAGCCTGCCCTCTCACATGCTCAGTACAAGTGAAACATCTTTCCACCAGCCGAGATATCAACCTTGAAGGTTCCGCTTGACAATTGGCCTCAAAAATGTAACAATCTCTGACTAATTGTGGAAACCTTTCTTCCATCTGTCGGTCTAGGATGTCAATAGCACACAATTGCACACTTGGTTTAATCATACATTTATCTATTTGAACTATGTCTTCCATAGTTACTTGTGAGATTTCGGCCGAATCTCTTTCTTCTTTTTCATTTATATCAAGCGAGAGTTTCGCCATATCCATTTGGATCAGTGTCTCAGCATTACTCTCGCTATCAATGCCTAACAGATTTCCATCTATGGAATCAAAAGCCTCTTCATAGGATTTCCTTATCTTCTTAGCTTGCAATTTGCCTTCTGAGATGTTGCGTTCCCATTCTTTAAACAAAATATTACCTCGGGTCTGTTCCGAAATGGAGAACTTCAAACTTTTTCCCGATTCTCTATTTGTTGTAGTTATTACAGCTTCTTGAAATGCCACCTCAGCTTCTCTCTCTTTGATAGATAAGTTTTTTGATACTTGATCAATAAGCAGGCAATTTTCCCAAATCGTCTCTATCTTGGAAAGTAAACTTCGTTGGGCTGCAGAAACTCTTCTCTGAATCTCCATAGCCTGGGACTGGAATATCCTGATGTTTATAACTTGCCTTTTAGCTAACTCTGATCTAACCTGTAGCCGCTCAATCAAGTCTTTTTTGCTGGCCCACCTGTATCTGACTGGTCTGAGCTACCAGCTCTACTTGTTTGAGCTTAGCTTTGAGCAGCTCAATTTCCTTTTTCTCGGCCATTCTTGCTTGTTCTATTCCTGCGCTTACCTAGTCCTGGGTAGCCTCCTCTGCTATGGCTAGTGTATATTCTAAGGTTTTGATGAGGCAATTTTTTCACTTTAGCTGATTTTTCAAAACCCCGATTGAAAATTGGTTTACCGTAGCATATGCCCCTAATGTCCCGGCTATTTCTGTCGCAAACTCTTATTTCTTCTTGTCTTTCCCATCGCTCAACACCTTGAACTTCTTGGCTGTTGATCCCTCTTCTTGATAGAATTCTCTTTTTACCACCTCTTTTCTCTTTTTATCAAAAAAGAACTCATTTGGAGGGAACTCTTCCATCCTTACAGGTCTCAATTCTTCATTGAAAATCCACCCTGCATCTATGTTCCCTTGAGTTGACTGTAAGGGAGTAATGGAGGTGATGGGATCTCTGATTTTCTTAGCTGACTGTCTGAGAGTGGTAACTGGAGTCTGCTTTATTTGCGGATCGAGAGTTTTTATTTCCGGTTTTGGACTCTTAGTTTTGTCCTTCCCGTCCTGGTGTTCTTCTTTTCTAGGTGTTGAATCTTTTGAGCCTTCGGCTCCCTTTTGCTGCACCTCTACTATTATTGGATTTTCACCCCACAATATTGGGGGAAAACAACTCTGCCGATGTTCTTGGAATTTCAAAACATCATCCCTTTCTTCGGGAGTCAGGGCTTGTATCCGAGCCAAAACCTTGGCATAAGATCTCATGCCTCAGAAAATGTCATCCGAGGGTGAATTTTCATGCTCAAACCTTTTAAGCCCATAATTGGCTAAGTGGTTACTTGCGACCCTCTGCAGATCGTGCCTTTTGAATTTGACATGAACCAATTTCAGGTCCTCCAGGGCTATTGCCTCAGCTTTAGCATGCCCGAAATCTAACAAAGAATAAGAACTTAAATGAATAGGAAAAGGTGGCCATACCTTCTTAGAATATCCCTTAAGCTCCTTTCTTATGCCACCGATTACGGTTTGTCTGGCAACCTCATGGAAAGCCAGCCTATCGGGTATGAATAATGGTAAGGCATTCGAAGGAACATGAGCGCCGAAAACCCTGAGATATGAAAATTCCACTTCCATGTACCAGTCAGCTATACTGCTCAAATTTACCGCGATATTGTTTGAGATACTGGGTGGCGGGTGGCCGAAGATAGTGACATGCAGTGGTACCATCACCCAGTTAAAAATTTCATACACAAAATCTGAGGGTTTGTCTTCCCATAGCTTTGAATGGTAGACGTGGATGGGTTTAGCCTCTGATGGAGTCCAGCTCCAACTCATCAAGGTAAAAGGTGTGAGAAAACACATGACATCCATGATATACGCAGACATAAAGAATGAATTAGTCTTTCCGATCTCCCTCTGTGCTCGATACTCTATAACTTGATTGGTCAAACTATCAGACAACATTTTAGCCCAGTCGAATGAACATCCTTCAGCGACCGTGTGAATTAGAGGCACCCACTGAAGGAAAAAATGTGTGGTGTCCTCTCTACCATATAATCTACAGGTCATCATAGTGATATATTTGAACTGTAATTCTAGAGAGGCTATTGAATATATACTGTTACTGTCTGCCTTGGACTTTGCAGGGTGTGAAACCCAATCTTTGATTAAACTAGACATAGTCTTGTCGTATTGCTCACATTCCTTCTGTTTAAAATTCTCTAGCAATTCGGCATTGTAAACAAAGTTTGACACGGGTGGAAACTTGTACATAGCCTGTAATTGTTCAGGTCTGAAAGTCCCAATGGTGACCCTCTGCTCGTTGATGATGGTTATGGTTGGTATATCGGCATGGTCTAATGCCCAYCGAACCATATCGTAATAAGGGAGAAGACGAGCTCTAGYCACCACTTTATGCATTTGAGCCTGGATGACGATCTTATACTTGGTGATCAGGTCGTCTTTTTCATTTCCACTAGAATCATTCGAAATATCTACCAATTCAGACTGTAGAACCTCAGGAATATGTGACCAGGTCCTGATAGAGTCGACACTTCRAGGTGAAGTATCAGAAACGTTGTCTGAACCTTGTCCTGAAACCTCAACAGTGGCTTTAGATGCTTTCCACGAGGCCATGGTGAGGGATTCTGCTTTCACTCTCTTGCGATAACAATATGTATACATACAGAAATTAATTCACTCTAGAAAGGTTTGCTCTGCGTAGAATAAAAATGAAACTTGTGACAACAAATAAAAGATCCATGCCTTCGACCATTTAAAGCTAGGTCATCCTTAGGAACAGAACGGTCAAATCGTTCTTAAGTTTATCAATAAAAACCAAATCCTTACTTGTCGATTCGCCTCGTTTCCAATTAATGTCTTAGATTTTGACAATTCGTAGTGCAAGTTGGCACAGGGAAAGTTTTAAATTTCCTCGTAAACTATGCATATTAATTTTTTTATTAGAACACTGGTAATGCTGGCTTAAATTATATAATCGGGCCTTTTTGAATGTTAATTAATCTTTCGGCACTCGCCTCATCGTGAGTTTTTGCTTTAACCCTTTGAACCTCTAAGACCCAAGATTGCGATAATTAGCTTTGGTTAATACAAAATGTAACCAA
>JASDQU010101872.1:530009-551673 GCA_032191745.1 Picea mariana
CGACTTTGTGACTCGGAGCTTCGAAGGTATAACTTCCAAGAGGCTCATATGCTGAGTTGGGAAATCACGAGATCGCGATGATATGATTAATTAAATTGGAGGATAAAACCGGATTAAGTGTTTAATCAATTACATTTCTATTTTTATCATGACTTCGCTACTCGGCGCTTTGAAGGTATAACTTTTGAGGGAAAATACGTCGAGTTGCAAATTCCCGAAGGAGCTTAACCACGGCTAAACTTTTTACCTTTAACATTAACCCAGGTTACTTTAACAAGAATCTCACGGTTTCGGCTATCAGGGTTACGACGGTAATACTTTTGGAGCTAGAAAATGCCGAGACATGAAATCTTGATGATGCTTAACTATGGTTTAGAGTATTATTACTCTCGGTAATGATCTGGGTAAACCTTTTCAAACTAATTCATCACTTCGCCTCTCGGGACTTATAAATTATGTGATCTATAACTCGCGACATGTGACATCCCAAGTTTTAAAAGTAGAGACTCGATTAAATGATTAAAAATAAATCTTTCCTGAAGAGTATGATAACCATCCCTGCTTGCGTGATGAGACCTCTGAGATTTTGGGAAACATGTGTAAACCGGTTTTCGATTTCAAACATTAAGATATGAAATTTTAAACAAACTAAAAAAAACAAAGGCGGCTCCAACACCTACGACGATCCTTGATCGTCGCATTGTGCTCTTCTGCAACCTATGACGATTCCTATAGAATTTTTGTGGACAGTCAACTTTTTCTCCTTAGCCATATTTGTCATTACTTCTTGAAGTGAATTTTTAGTCCTGGTGAATGATTCTTTGTAGCTTGTTTCACATCTTTTAGCATGAATTTGATTGTTTCTCAAGAATTGAGAGTTTCTTTCATAATATTCGTAGCTTTATCTTTGACTTCTTGATTGCAAGGGTATAATCTCAAGCCTTCATCCTTGAGTGCTTGTTGGATGAGTTATTATTGATCTTTTTGAGTTTTGGATTGTTGAGTGATTAGAATTTTTTTTATTGTTATATTAGACAAAGAAGTTTTCTTAGTTTTTCATTTTTTCTTTCATTATGATTTTAGTTTGGGAAATAGTATTGGAAGTGCATTGATCTTCCTGGACAACTCTTTCTTCTTGAAATAAATATTTGTTTTCACTTGGAAAGAAAAGAATTGAAGTTTATTCTTCTATTGGTAGTCCTTACAATAAATGTTTGCATTCAAATAGTTGTTTCAAAAGAGTCATTTGGAAAATTTAGTAGCTTTTATTGTTTGGCATTCATGTCATTCAAATATTGAAGAAATTGTTTTTTGTAACTTGTATTTTGGAAAAAGAAACCTTCTCCCTTATGAAATTAGAGTTCATCGAATGAAAAGATTGCATTTCATCTCTCTTTGCATTTTGTTGGGTCAAGTTCAAATACCTCATCATTTTAATTTTTGTTTCTTTTTTTGAGTAAGCAACAACCATTATAATTCAGCATAATTTTAAAACCTATCTAGCAATTTTTATTTTCTAGAACTTTTATACACCAACATTAACTAGGGATAATGCTTTGGAATAGGTTGTGAGGCACAATATCCAAAGCATCAAAACACACAATAGTATCTTTTGATAAGGAGAGTTTAAATCCACTTGCTACATTTTGTCCTGGGAAGCCCTTCTAACACAAGGGTCAATCAAGAGGCTGCATTAGGACCGACAGAGTTACTCACCCTACTTTTTTGTTCTTGGTGTAGAGATTGTGCATATTATTGGGGGTCACTTGAGAAGAAAATACTATGCGGACCTTCTCGATTCGATTTCAGGCTTAGATATCCTAGCCTTGCATGTGGATTGGACTGTTGACTGCTTCCCTAGGCATCATTGTCATAATTGGTAACCTTAGTGTCCTATCTCTCTATATTCTTTACACGAGGTGACTGTGGAGGGGAAAGTCTTCACTATACCTTGAATCGATGTTGGCCAAACTCAATCGAGATCCTTGGAGGGTATACCCATGATTATGTGTGGGAGCTTGCACCAGGGTGTAAGTCCATTAAGTAGGTCATCAATGTAACTTTTCCACCTGCTTTATCCCAGCCCCTTCTTGTCTTGATCTCACAATGATGGATTTCAGCACCAACTAGTGGATTTGAAATAAGAAGGCTTGCTTATGTGCTTGATATCTATATTTTTTTAGTCGAGTGTTGTTTTTTTCTCTAGTTGGCCATATATTTCTTTCATTCTTTATTTGGTGCGCCCAACATTGGACCTCGTCGTTCACGTAGGATGCAAGGGTTACCTCCATAAGATCCAGAATAATACACTCCTTTTCTTCCTAATTCACCAGAGGGTCCTTCCCCTGAAGGAGCAATCAATAATGGCATGTCCTATGATATTGGAAGTTCTACTCCATTGGTATAATCAACACTTCTTGTAAATCCGTTATTGAATGTTGTAAAAGATCCAGTTTTTCTCTAAATAAACTCTTCAAGAGACTTTATTGTTGAAGATTATACTAGAATACTTACTCGACCTTATGCAGAGTCTGGTGTGAATGATCCACCCTTTCAGAGTGAATCATTTAGAACTCTGGTTCATACTGCTGGAATTTTTAATCCTAGTTCACTCCCTGTCAAACACAATATTTTTGATAGACTAGGAATGAGCCCAAACCAACCTATGTTGTCACATACACCTGTTACTTCCACTTCCTATACAGTACCTTTAGATCATTTTACTGGCACGACAAGTAATTTTGTTACTGGTTCAGACCCATTGTTGGTTGGAACTCATGCAATTCTTCTGTTGCAACTCACTAGTTCTACCATGGTTCCACAAGTTACACATGTTTCTTTTGGAAGTACAATGGAAACTCAATATCATATTGGAATGACACTTATTCTTAGATAAAATCCTTCACTTCCAACTTTGTATAACTCTCTTAATAGTTATAATGATAATCCTACCCACAGTCCATCCGGAGGGCCTAATCTTTTTGCTCCACCTGGGCACAATGTTGCTAGCAGTTTTGTTCCTACAGATACTCAAGTTTTATATGGAGGGCCTAGAATTCCTCCACCACCTGGAGGATCTCATCAGCCTGGCCCAAGTATACCCCTTTCACTTGGAGGCATGATTCATTCTATCACTTCTGGTTTTCAACTTCATGTTGGAAGTCAAATTCAGCCTGGGGGGCAACCCCAAGTTGGGGGTCATAACCCAGTCCTTCCTATTGGAGGTCAACCTCAAGTTGGGGTGCAACCCCAATTTGGGGGGCCTACCCTAGTGTATGTACAATATACACCTGGTTTACAATATCAACCTTGGAATTTTCCTTTCCAAGGAAATCCACCACTTCCTGGGAGGAAATTCCTCAATTAAACTCTTTTGTACCCCATACTCTCAGGAAACCATATCCAAGCTCTGTAAATACTACCTGGGGTCAAGTTATTCAATATAATTCTCCTTTCCAAGGTATCATACCAAATTAACCAACAAATGTTGGCTACTTGGCTCAACAACCTCCACCACAGAATTTGAAAGGACTCTCTAAATATTTACAAACTTCTTATGGTCCTACTGGTATACCTATAGGATTGCCTCCTCAAAATTACCAGTTTCCTCAAGTGAATAGATAGTTGTCATTTTTAGCGACTTCGGATTTACCAGATTTATCTAGGATTTTGAATGATCCCATTTTACATTCTCCTTATTGGTTGGTCATACCTGCCAAATTACCCTCAGACATTCCTAAGTTTGATGGTTGATATGGAGAAGACCCAAAAAATCACGTCGTGACCTTTCATATTTGGTGTTCATCCAACTCATTGATGGATGACTCCATTCGATTGCGTCTTTTCTGATGTACTCTTATGGGTTCAGCAGCCAAATGGTATATGAAAATTCCCCAAGGATTCTTCAATGACTTTAACACCTTAGCTATGGATTTTTTAACACATTACGAATTACCGATACGATATGAGACAAAAACCAAAATTTTGAGTTCATTTAAACAATCCTCTTTCATGCACATTTTAGATCATATTCATGAGTGGAGGTGGAGAACACGATTCATCAAAGTTCTCCTTCCTGACCAATTATTGGTTAAATGGTTTACCAAATCACTCATCATTCCTGTAGCCCGTGATGTTTCCATGGGTGGTGTCATCACTGAAGAGAAAGTGATTAGTCATGCTCAATACTTGGATCTTGTTTATTCACAAATAAGCACATTATATGACTTGATCCCTGATGCTCCTCACCTATCTAAAAATCCAACCCAAACACCTCCAGTAGCTTCTCATGTTGTTGATGGTGTGATTGGCACTTTTCATGCCGAGACTCAATCTAAAAAATCCAGTCATTCCAATCCCAAATATACTACTGCTAATGTACAAAATGTTACTCCTCTGACTCCTTCTGCTGGTGAAACATCTAAGGTCAATACGGTTCAATATACACCTACTGGTAAAAAACAAAATAAAAAGAAAGGGAAGGGTAAGAATAAAGAGGATAGGCCTAGTAATCAAAAATACAATAAACCCAAGACTCAGCCTGTTGATGATAAAGAAAAGTGAAAACCCCATTATCCTTTTCTATCTATGGTGAGGATCATTATACGAAATATTGTCCAAGATGTGCTGAGGTTACTAAGTTTCTACAAGGGACCGAGACACCTCCTAGTCATGTTGTTTTGTCACAACCTTTTCCTTCTCAAAAACAGGCCCAATTGATCATTCATGACAAACCTTCTCCCTCTACCATGTCTTATGTGCTTATGTTTACTGGTGACTCCAAGAAGAACAAAGTTGTAGTCACTACTCGAGCCAAATATTATTCTCCTTCTAAGGAGAAAGTTCATTATTCACCACTGCCATTGGTTCAACCTCCTCCCTTGACTTCACCTCCCAACGGTCCTCTTCATATTGAATGGCCTAATATAGATACAATTCTTCATCCACCTCCTAAGGGGATTTTTTGTAAGTCGTCATTTAATCCCCATGCATGTGCCGCTCAGAACTACAGTATTGTAGAAGATGTGGCACAGGCACCTTCTGTTATGTCAGCTCTCGATGTCCTTCAAAGTTTTGCTACGCAAAGAAAGGAAGTTTTGAAGGCTATTGGTGGAATAGACCTTACCGATACAAATTTGATAATATTTAACTTGGAAGATCACATTCCAAGACTTCCTCATCAATTAGTGTTTCAAATAAAAGTCATTGTCGAAAATAAGAATATTTGTTGAACATTTGTTGATGAAGGAGCTTCGACTTGCATCATGTCCATCAATTTTTGGAAAGTCATTGGCTCTCTTTCCCTTACCGAGTCACACAATACTTTAAAAGATTTTAATGGAATCGGATTTAAACCTTATGGTGTTCTTCCTTCGTTATATATTGCGCTAGAAGGAAAAATTATTACGGTTGAGGTTGAGGTGTTTGATGAACCTCTCGATTACAACCTTTTACTTGGTTGTATTGGATCGATTCTATGCACACCATTATTTCTACCCTTTTCCATTTGATACGTTTCCCTCACCAAGGTAAAGTTATTACGATATATCATCTCATCTTCTTTAGTTCTAATTCACGCACTAGTAGCGTTCCATTCATAGCCAAAACACCTCTTGGTTATGAGAATGTCGATGTGGGTATTTTAAAGGATTCATCATTAATGGGCACTTTTCCTATCCCACCACTCGATATCCCTCCTCCTTTTTTCACTTCTATTAACATGATTTCGACTAGTCTTGGTGAAACCCCTGGGTCTTATGACCCTTGGATAGTACCTATCCTGGACGATCATCATCATTATGGTGACCAAATCCCTTTAAGTCCGATGGAATTGGCTTATCAAGCTATTCAATCGGCCACTCCTTCTTCTTATTCTCTTTTAGATATGTCTCATGATCCATTTCACGTGGTATTTCACACCAATAAGATGATCATGACAGTTATGTCCATGGAAGACACCCCATGGGATGATGAGCATCATCGTTCTATCCTCTTCCTGGAACTTGAGACTATCGAGAGTTAATAACGGATTTTGAATCTGTCTACAGTCCTTACTATTCCCCCGGTTTCTAAAACAATACGATATGTTTTGTATGAAGGTAACTTTGGAAATATTTCACCTACCATCCCCCTAGATATTTCAATTAAGCCTGGAATAGAGGAAAATATTCACATCGATGCCTCATGTTCTCCTAATGAGATACAAACTTACAAGGCTCTTTTCCAAGAATTATGTGACATTTTTGCTTGGAGTTACGAAGAAATTCCTATAATTGATCAAGATATTATTGTACATGAAATTAAGACATACCCTAATGCTAAACCTGTTCAACAAACACTTCGCCCAGTATATCCATGAAAAGTTGTTGCGATTAAAATCGAAGCTAAAAAACTTCTTAATCTTGGTTTTGTATATCGTATAGCTTCAAATGATTAGGTGTCTAATATTGTTTTGGCTATGAAGAAAAAAGGTACGATCTGTGTTTTCTTTGATTATAGGAATATTAATAAGGCTTGTCCCAAAGATAATTATCCAACCCCCTTCGTTGACCAGATCATTGAAAATTGTGCCGGGAGTGAGATATTTTCTATGATGGATGGATTCTCCAGCTATAATCAAATAAATATTTTACCTGCAGATCAACATAAGACTTATTTTATTTTCCCTTGGGGTACCTTCGCATACCGTAAACTCCCTTTTGGTCTTAAGAATGTCTTTGTGACTTTTCAACTTGCTATGTCTTATGATTTTCATGATATTAATCACATTGTACAACCTTACCTAGATGACTTGCTGATGCATTCTATGTATCGTCAAGATCACCCAACACATTTATGAGCCATTTTCCTATGCTGTTGATATTATCACATACGATTGAATCCACACAAATCCACACAATTTTTTTTTTTGTGTGGAGTCTGGACGACTTATTGGTTTTATCGTATCTACACATGGGATTAGGGTCGACCCTTTGAAGGTTGAAGCTATTCTAAATTTTCCTCCTACTTCCCCCTTACGCCAACTCCAAAGTTTGTAAGGGAAGGAAAACCTTTTACGTCGATTCATTCCCAATTATGTCGAACTAACGAAAGGTTCCAATCAGCTTCTCAATAAGGGTCATGATTTTGTATGGGACGACATTGCCAGCAAATCCTTTGAAGATTTGAATCTTGCCTTAACCCATACACCACTTTTATTTCCCCTCGATTATAGTCGAGATTATTTCTTATACTTGGCTTCTTCAGACTCTACCATAGTCATGGTTCTAGTCCAAGAGGATGATTTTCACAATCAACATGTTATTTACTATTTGATTCAGAGTCTCATGACCACTGAAATGAAATATCTGCATGTGGAGAAATTGGCCTTGGCAGTTGTTCAATTTGTTCAATTTTTTAATCATTATATCTTATTGTGCAAAACCACTATTATTTTTTATTGCAACCCTATGCAACGTATCCTTACACGAAAATTGTTGGGAGGAAAATACTCCAAATGGATAGTGATTCTCTAGGAGTTTGATTTGGAGATTAAGCGAGCCAATTGAAAGAAATCTTTAGATTTTTTCAAATTGATATGTGACCTTCCCTCCACTGAGATAGAAACTATGTCAGAAGACTCTTTTCCTGATGAGTCTATATTTTTTATTAGTTCAGATGATATCTAGTATGGAGAAATTATAATTTATCTCCAGACCCAAACTTTTCAGGATAATCTTTCTAGTGTAGATCGTCGTCGAATTCAGTATCAATCATGTCAATAAATTATTCTCGGTGATACCCTTTACCGTCATGGTATTGATTATGTATTTCGACGATTTCTAACTTATGATGAAGCCGAGAAAGATTTAAATTACTGTTATTCCAGATCATTTGGTGGTCATATGTCCAGGTATGCCACTACTCAAAATATCTTACGATCTAGTTACTTTTGGCCTTCGTTGTTTAAGGATTACATCATTGCCATTCAGAAATTCCTGGCTTGTCATGCGTATAACAATAAAATTCAATCACATCCTACTCTTATTTACACTGTAGTTTTCACTGGTCCATTCACTAAATGGGGCATCGACTGTATGACATGTAACCCCAACTCAATTGGGGGGCATTGATACAATATTGTATTCGTGGATTATTTCACTAAATGGGCTGAGGCGATGCTTACATTTGAAAGTACTAGAAAAAATGAAACATTGTTCATATTCAATCATATCGTCACTCAATTTGGTGTCCCTCAAGCCATCGTCACTGGTCATGGTAGCCATTTTCGCAATTTCATGATGTTGAACTTACCGATAAGTTGGCTCTTCGATATGAAAACTCAACCTCTTACTATGCACATGCGAATGGCCACGTTAAAGCAATCAATAAAGTTCTAACCAACATGCTTTGATGGATGGTGGGAATTAACAATTCAAGTTGGCACACAATCCTCTTTTCAGTATTGTGGGCCTATTGGACATCAATTAAATATACCACAGGGTTTACACCTTTCCAGTTAGTGTACGGTAATGAAGCTATTTTGTCGATTGAATGTGAAATCCCATCTTTGAAACTAGTTGTTGAAATTTTCCTTAACACCAAAGCCAAAGAAGAACGTCTCTTGTATATGATGAAATTAGACGAGACTCATCATGATGTCGCATTATTCATAGAAACTCATAAAAAAACATGTCAAAGCTCAATATGGCAAGCATGTCAAACTGCATTTTTTTTTCTGAGGGTGATTTAGTTCTCCTTTACGAACAAGATTTCGACTTATTTGAAGCTGGTAAATTCGAGCCCAAGTGGCGAGGCCCTTACATCGTTAAACGAGTGTTGTAGAAAGGATCTTATGAGTTAGTGGATTTTGATGGAATTCCTTTGGGTGAACCTAGAAATGGGATTTACTTGAAGAAGTACTATGCTTAAAAATATTTTTTCATGAGTGCTTTGTATTTTTAGTGTATCATACTCTAGTGTGATTTTTTTTGTTTTTCTTCTACCTTTAAGTTTCTTACCTTTCCTTGTGCTTGGTTTCCATATGTCTTCATCCTTGCTACCCTATACAGGATTTGATGATGGTGCTAGTCCCAGTACTCAAAACCTAGCGTCTGATGCATGGGAAATATATACACATACAGATGATTTGATTAGTCTACATAGTGTTTTCCTCGGTTGTGCAACTAATAATATCGCAAAATACAGTGCAGTTATTGAGTTATTAGCTGACACCATTTCATTTGGCATCTGTCATCTTGTTGCATGTCTTGATTCACAACTAGTAGTGTTACAATTGAGTAACGTTTATTCCATCTGAAGTCCTACATTGTTACGGGTATACTTAAGAATTCACCTCTTGGAAAGACATTTCGATTATATTGAATATAAACATATTCCTAGATGGATAAACACATTAACATATGCATTGGTTAATTGTGTTTTAGATAGACATTTGCACCATTTATAAATCCAAACACACATTTAAAACATAAGTAAGATGGTAGGAAATTTATATTATAAACATCAAAAGTTACAAAACATTGTTTGTCCTAAGACCAAAATGTCAAAATGATGAAGCTCATGGCTTCATATACACATGCATCAAGGATGTTTCTCGCTATAACAAATGACTTCCCGTGCCACTCAATAAAGCAGTCGACCAATGGATGTTGATATGCCAATTGTATGGTGTTGGTAGCGTCAGGATAACTCATCCACCATGATGTCTGGAATGTTCATGGTCAACCCCTCGAGGTTTTTCTCGATATCCTCAAGATCTGCAGCTGTCTCCCCTTGACCCACCACTCCACCCATCTCTCCATGTCTCTAGATTAGGGATGATCCTAGAGGCCTGTACAATGCCACATCTACATTGTTGAGAGAACTTGATTAGTCTCGGATAAATATATATATAAAAAATTATAATTGAAATACCAAAAACAACATATATTAAAAAAACTCCTTCTTACTTATCTCTCCCCACTGAGGGCCCTCAGGTAGTTCCAAGTCAAGATCCCCATGGAAATTGGTCTTGACATATGCATAGTCCTCTACCATGATGAGTTGGTCCCTCAGCCACTTGAAGAAATCTTGATCATATGTGACGATTGACATGCCACCATGATGAGCCATCAATTCCACCCATCATTTCATCTGAGGATCCTGTGGAGTAGGTATTCCCCACTCCACATGTTGTAGCCGTAAAATGGGAACCCTCTCTAAGAAGAAGGATACTAAAATATATCCATACCTGAATTATTTCAGTAGGCCGGTCCTACACTTTGTCAGTTGTTTCTTCATGTTTTTCAGAAGACCCTCGCACCATTTGAACACCCAGGGCTCCATACAATCTATAGTGTATAGAAAATGGCTTTGTAAAGCCATGTGAGGAGCCACACTACCTACCATCTGAGTGATAGTATAGAGTATAGTCCTCAAAGGTAAGTCTTAGACATTCTTGATGACAACCTTGCCACTATTCTTCTTTATACCCTGTGTGCAATGATATGATACGTAGTAATCCATGGGTTCTCCACCACCTCTGCTTCCCGATAGTGATACCCGGGAGCCTCAACGAGATAATCCAGTCAAGAAGTAAATGTCATCAATCTCCAAGGTGAGTGTATGCACACCCTCATGAAAATATTGTTGATTGATGTCCCACATGTGAACTAAGTACTCCAATAGCCACAATTGGGATCGCATGCCATGAACTTTGAAAAATTTGAGCAAGAAAAACTCTCGGAGTGCCATAATAGTGTTGGGGTCATTCCTGACAAAGTAATATTCTTCCTTGTGCTCATGTTGCCTCCACTCAAGCATTATGATGAATGAAAACCTGCCAAACAATAGTAAAGGATGATTAGGTTCATAAAAATTCCAAAGTTGGGGGTTTTCCTAACTCTATTTCTCTTTTTAAAATTTGAGTTGTGGTCATCACAGGGGCTCTCTTTTCCATAGTGCAGCATTGTTGCACCCCGGTTGTGGACCCCTTGTGGCAATTTGTGATCGTCGCAGTTCACGATAGGGTGAGCCTGCGATGATATGAAAGCGCAATGACCCCTAAAAAATCACCCATAAATCAAAATTGAACCATTAAAAATGAAATATAAAACCATGAAAAGAGAAAGGGGAAGAATAATACCTACTTCACAGAAGTGGCTTGAAAAACTGTCCACCAGGCGCCCCAGAATTGTCACTTGAAAAATGGAGGAAAAGGGGGGGTTTTACACTTGTTTGGTAAAATTGCAAATGAAATGGTAAATGGACTAGTGTTGACCTATTTTATTCATTTTACGATTTTAGTTTTAAATAAATTAACTTTTAAATATTTTTACCTATTCCCTAAAGCTAATGAACTTTGCAAAGTGTCTCTATTTGCAGGTTGAGAGATCTAAGGACCTGACTTTTGATATGGATCCTTTCTTTTTGGTAATGTTTGTGTATTTTTATGATGTACATATACTTTTATGGTTTTTTAGGAAAAACTTTGAGCAGGGTCTTAATTCTTTCTCACGCTTGTGAAACCATGAGAATGCAATCGAGTAACCTTTTATCGCCTTTTTCAGACTTGTAATGGTAATACAAAAAATGAACCCTATGGAGTATCCTTTAAGATCTTTTCAAACTCCTTAAAAATGAAAAGATTGCCCAATGAATTTGTTATTTTCATGCTTGTAAAAGTATTTGAAAAAATGTCTAACAAGAAGTAGATTATCTCTTTTCTAGTCTCATGAGACTACATTACAAAAAAGGACAACCCTAGAATCTCCTTTAATTTCTTTTCGAACTCTATAAACATGAAAAAACATTGAGTTTTCCTTCTCTAGACTCGCTAAACTACACATTGAAGGGCCCATATGGGACCGAACCACTCCTTCCTAGGGTTCATTAAAACTACTTTGAGGGACTCACCCAAAGGATGAGCTTATATCACAAGCATATGTTATCCTCCTCAAGCTTGTGTAAAAATAAAGAGGTACTTGCTAGAAATGGTGAGGGGAAATTGGGAAAGAAATGTATATCTGTATTTTTGTTAGTGACATTAAGTCTCTCTTGAACATGACACCCCTTTTCATCATTGTACTTGGGTTGGGAAATCCATTTGTTTCTTGTTTGACCATCCACAAGTCCATATGTTGGGTCCTCTTTGAGTCAATGTTTCCAAGACAATTGTCGCGTCATTCATATGTTCAAGAGAATTCCAACCTAAACAATCCTTCTATCAAGTCAGCCATCTGCAGTCCTCAAATTCATATCATGTCAACCTTCCCTGAGTATGTTATGAATCACTTTTTACTCTGATATACTTCAAATATCTTACATATTTCATGTCATTGATGTGGGATACATTAATCCCTCCTGTGATATGTCTTTTCCAGTTGACTTCAACTCATTATCCGAGAATTAGACTTAGAAATCATTTAGTACCCTGGAACTTAGATGCCTCAATGGAAATTCTCCTCACTTTCAACAATGGATTCACAACATTCACCCCTGATTGGAAGATTCCATACGGTATTCAAATTCAACTCATTTATTCAAATTTGTTGGATTGTACTAGAGTACCTTGGGAGTCATTGACATCAATTTTGATTTCCCTCTCACTTGTTAATGGTATCCATTAATAACTAGTAATCAACTGGTTTCTACCATGTTCGACTTCGACACTTGTAATTACATGGCTAGATTTGTACTTTGGGATGATGGAAATGAAGACCTTGTATATCACCATATCGATCCAGGTTGTGATGGAGTATTCATAAGTCTCTACTAACACATAGATCCACTATGTATGTCTCGTGGCTATGTCCAAATTTGAATTTTTAGAGCATATATCCATAGTGTATTTCTTGTGGCTATGCTAAATCATGATGACATGGATCCATAGTGTATGTTTGGTGGCCATGACTCACTTGAACCATATGATTAGATTCAATTGTAGTCTGAGTATGGGAATGCCTACCTCAGAATATGGTATATTATTATAAAGATGCTTGATTGTTTATAGGTTCTCGACCAATGTGCTCCTTGTTTTAAACACACACATTCCACAAAGTATTTTAGCTATCACGAGTTTCAACTTCATACTTTGGGGGGAATTTTGTTACACATTAATTTGGTCACACCTGTGACCAACTGACAATATCTGCATAACTCACTTCTATGTCCTCAAGTTACTAAAAAAGACTTTCTCCATGAGAAGAATGAAACATATTCCTTTTCCTAAAAACCATATTAAAGGAGTTCATCGCACCCTGCTAAATGCTTGGGGTGAGAAGATCTTTGATCGTCACAAGCTGCACCAAAACTAGAATGCGGTTTCATTGCATGATGCTTGTGCATGGGGTGCGACAATGCTCAAACAAAGGGAAAAAGAGGAAATACATGAAAGTTATAGAAGGAATCTTCTAGAATATGAGGTGGCCTCTGATCGGTTTAGATCTTACTCGCTTATCTAATTTAGTGGGATGATCCTAATCTCCTCATCCATCCCTCATTCACCCTATATAAACAAAGATATCTCATGGGAAAGGCTAGGTTGGCTTATGCATGAAGAATTTTGTCGAGGATTGTACTTTTGATAGCTTTGCTTTAGCTTTCCAAGTCAGTTTGTGAATACTCTTCATCAAAAGAATTGCAAAAGAGGTGCGTGTTGGAGAAAAGGGTCGTTGGAAGGGACCTTACAACATCAAACCATAGGTTGTATTATCCACTCTCATTCAATATAATGCAGTAATACATTTCTTCATCTATAAAGGTGCCTCTATTTTTTTTGTATAACTCCTTGATCTTATACATAGGCTTCATTGGAATATATATATCATTGTTTTCTATCTTTATCGGTTTATGCTTCTTAATAGGTTCTCCATCCCACAAATGAAAATATGGAGAAAGGACGACATTTGTGAGGATCAAACATATTTTAAATAGTATGTCATTTGTCCCTCTCTGAACTAATTTATATGAAAATGAAATACAAGGAGAAACTTGTATTCTGCCATGTTTTGTTCTAGCTTCTTGTTGAAGTTAGGGAGATTAGTTGGTTTCCACACTTAGAAATTTGTATGATAACACTTAGAAACTGCATGATGTCTGAGATGTAATCACCCACCATTTTTACAACAAATAGATGTGCATCTAGGAAGTTATCATCCAAGTTGTTTGCATCTTCTCCTGACAATATTTTGATAGATGATCTACTCCTACATTCAGGTTCCCTAGTTTCACTACAAATTCAAAGTCATATTCTTGAAATAATAATAGCCATATGCATATTATCCCTCCCAACACTAGCTTGTTGACCAATTCTTTTAATGCAGAATAGTCTATATACATCTCAAAGTGAGACCCCAATAGATAATGCCTAAATTTTTGTAGTGCACAGATCATTGCCAATCATTCTCGTTTGGTGGTTGTGTAGTTCTTTTATAGTATGGATATCTTCTTACTTACAAATTCAATTGGGTTATCTATGTCTCCCTCCCTTGGTTGGGATATTATTGTGCCCAACACTATTGATGATACATCTGTATGCATATGGAACTCCTTGTTCCATTCTGGAAAAATCAAAATCATCGTGATCAAAAGTTTCTTCTTTAAAGTGTCCAAACCCTTCTGAAATTCCTCATTCCATTGAAACTTTGGTTCCTTATTTAGTAAATTCTCCATCGGTGTTGTGATCTACACATATCCTTTGATAAATTTCCTGTAATAGCCCGTATGACCCATATTTTCCCTCACCTTTCTCACTGATGTAGGTGGCTCTAACTCCATAATTACTACAATCTTGGCTGGATATATTAGTAATCCTTGTTTGAAAAATACATGTACCAACAAGATTCCAAACAACACACAAAAAATACACTTCTTCAAGTTCATTTAAATCTAATGCTGTCTACACCAATGAAAAATTTTCTTGAGGACTTTTATATGATACTTCAGTAGATTGAACATAGTCTTGTCATCCATGTATACTTCTAGGAACTTATGGATAAACTCCTTGAACGATAAAACCATTACTCGTGATAACACCATAGGGGAATTCTTCAATCCAAATGGAATTATTGTGTACTGATAACTTCCCCACTCTATCACAAAAGTGGTCTTGTGTCGATCCTGTTGTGTAATTTTTATCTGATGGTACCCAAAGAATCCATATGCGAAAGAATAAATTTATTATCCTCCTATGTTTTCCTGTACCTCATCTATGAATGGTGTTGGCAATGGGTCATGTAAACATGCGTCATTCATCTTCCTTAAATCCACGCAGATCATAATTCCTCCTGTCTTCTTGTCCTGCACCACCATTGTACTAATACACTCAGATTCTTCTATGGGTTTGATTATTCCTGCATCCAACATCTTTTATATTTCATCCCTCACCTTTTCCTTGTAATTCAAATTCAACTTGTAAGGCCTCTGTCACACTGGATTAGCTCCTAGTTTCAGTGGAATATTCATCTCACCTAAGTCACCTCCTATTCCCTTCATCTCTGAAAATGTATTGGGGAGTAGGTATTTATATTCATGTAGAAAGTCTGCGATTTTATCAATTATCTCATCACTCCAATAATATCCTATCTACACAAACTTTGGATTCACTTTCATCTCGATGTTTACCTTCCACATATTTATAGGCTCCGTATATATGATGGATTCAATCTCTGGCCCTTATACTACTCATTCTCCTTTGGTCTTAGGTACTTGTACATTTCTAGGATCCTCTTCATCGTGCTATTCCTTAGATACATTGTAGCACTCCAATAGCTCATGGATATTCATAGTCTCTCTGTATGCAATGCACAATGGTAGCACCTCCATCATCCATTCTTCTAAGAAGATATTCATTCGAATAGTTTGTAGCACTACATATATTGATGGAGATTCATGTTCAAATGTAAAATGGACTTTGAACCTCTATACCATCTCTTCCCATCTTTTTGTCTCCCTACGCATTTCCAATTCCAAATACCATTTCTTTGGAATTGTTCCTAGTGTGTGTATAAATTTGTATGTCCATTCTAGTTTGGGTACTGAACTCCATATATCCCTACACTTCTCAACATGACCCACTATATCACTCTCTCCTATATACTTCTGTGCAATATTTTATTCCTTATTACCAAACCTTACTTGCATTAGTCTTCTACACTATGACCAGTCTTTTATTCATTCTCTGTGTGTATCCCACCATATGGATGGAGTCACTTTTAGGAAAACATCTAGTGCTAAAATCATTTCCTTTTCGGGTACCTACAACTCAAATTCCTTTACAAACATGCTTATATCATTTGATGCATCATACCTAAGTGGATCACATAGCTTCATTCCAATCCAGCACAATGATCGGGTTATGTGTGCACATTGCCTAGTGGATACTTCATGCATTCTATGTTGTCAATTCTCTAGGCCTTATTCAGAGTCTGATGCACATGAACCGATACTACGCCAACTTAGCACACCATCTACTGTAGGGTTGACATAATCATCCATTTGTGTCGTAATGTTGTACAAAATTTCAATGTCATTTACTCTAAAAGGATCTATGTATCTCTTTCCTTCTGATGGGTCCAAGGGTGCAGTAAATTTCAAATCTCCAAATTCAAATATCATCTCCCTCCTCTTCAAATTGATTATCACTTGGTTATCAAAATCCCATTCCAGTCCCATCAATGTTGGATATGGTTGGATATCATCCATGATCTCAATCACTTCAAAGTCTTCCATTTTTCGCACTACATGTATGTTCATGAGTACTCATGTCAAACGACCAATGAATATTATTTTTTATTGATTCACGAGCCTTGGATGAATAGAATACCATATTACATTATCTTTTCTAATCAACTCCCATGTATTCTTACATAAAACATTTACGTCGGACATCAAATCTAAGATAACATTATCCACATCATACTCCCCAATTTGTGCACTGAATCTGAATTCTCTATTGGTCCTCTTCCTATGCAGTACCAATTTTACTATCCTTTGTGTGATGATATTTTCCCTTCCTCGTGTGAAATGATAAATCATGCGATATAGTGTACTTAGCATAGTTTCATCCTTTATTATCTCTACACATTTGTTTAGGACTTTTGTTAGCGTTCTTATCTTTCCAATCAGTTTCTATAGCACATCGTGATATTCTACATGAGGCACAAATGACATTAACACTCCCCAATCCAATCCAAGTACTTATTTTATTTCTCCCTGGTATGTATCCTTTTCTTACTGAGGATTAAAGGTTGGTATAGGACCTGCTGACTTTATTACCCAATACTTAGCCTACTTTCCTTCACTCATTGTGTTAGTTCCTATTCTATCTCCTTCACACATAATAAAATCTATTTATGTTCCTTCATTGTGTCTTTTAGCTAGCATTTTATGTACATTTTGGTTTGGATTCATGTTCTAGTTTTGTCTAGCCTACCATTTCGCAACTAACTGGGGAGAATATTATGTCGCATTATACAGTGCTCTGCATTATTTTCATGTTGTACATGGATTCAAACAGTCCCGGGCCAAGTGTCTGGGTTGATTACAATTATAACATATTATCGGTCCTCTTCCTCCCCTACAAAAATTCCCTCTACCTCAGCGTCTACCAAAGTTTCTTATGTTCCATGGATTAAATCCTCTTTGAGTATTATATTGTGGAACATCGTGCAACATTCTCTTCCTAAATCCTATATATATATGATGTGCACTCCCTCATTAAATCGAACATGTGGAAATCCATCTCGTCATGTCCCACCAACTTGAACAAATTTCAAAAAAAGTTCCTTGGGTTACTATGATACTTCTGTAGTAATGGACACTCTGTTGGGTTATGGCCCCATTTCTTACATATCTTGCAACATCCTCATTTCCACAATGTATTCAACGCTCACATCACCAAATGTTGTGTGAATGTTGTGCATTCATCCTTGTGATGGCCTTTATTCCTACATTTGGTGACCAAACTTGTTCACATTTCTCCTTTCCCTTTGTCAGTTCTTCTAGATGAATTGTTAATGTAGCCAACTATGTATGGACCTATGCCATCCCTCCATTATCTCCTACCGGGGATGATTCCAATTTCATTGCAATTTCCAGTGCCTCGTGTTACGATGCAACCTTGTATTGAATCAAAGACCTACGAATGTGTGGTAGAATCCCTACAATAAAACATTCTTGATGTTTTTGATAAGGGATTTGTAAATTTAGGTTGCCCATCAGATCCTTGAACCTTTGATCAAAGTTCCACACTGACTCTGTTTGTACCTATATCATATCCTTCAATTCTGTGATGTATTGCGACTCTAACTTTGGATTTTTGAACTTATTCAATAGTTCTTTTCTTGTTTCTCTCAAAATCCTTGTCTACCCTATAGGTTGGTACTATGCAACTTCATGTACCATACTAACACACAACCTCTAAATGTTGTTGCTAAGTGCCCAATATTCATAGCCCCATATTGGACATTGGAACTCGGGAAGTCTAAGGGTGTTGTCTACCCCTGCCATGTTTCTTTGTGTATTGCCTCCTCTTGGTGATGTTGGCTGACTCTGATTCTAACTCTGACTCTCTGCATTATTTTCATTGCTCTGATTGATACTACTATGTCCTCCCTGATAACTACAATTTCTTTTTACAAGTCTTCAACTGCTATTACTGATTGTGGTGATGCACATGAGTTTGTGTAATCCACACACAAACCTGTATGAGTAGGAATTAATGGTTATTCTATTACTCGACTAGAGAAAAAATCCTCTTATTTTCCTCCTATATATTTGATCTCCATGATTCAGACTATTGCACAAGTTTCTTTCCCCTCTGTCTCACTGCGCTAATCTCCTTTCTCAGCCCCAGTATTTTAACTCTTGTACCTCCTTCCCCCACGCAATACTCCAAAATCATATTATTCCTCTGTTATACCCTCTTCTTGCAACTGCAATCCCTCCCTTCCTTTATCATTGCTTCCTTCAGTACGTTATCCTATTCTCATACTATCCTCTTTTCATCCCCTAGTTCCCCTATGTGCAAAAATCCCCTTAGCAGTTGGATCCCATTATCATCACACACTTTTCACAAAAAAACATATTTATATGCGTGCCTAATGATTTCATGAACCTCTCACATAGACCTTTGAAAATTTCCCTTTCTGCAACATTGTATGATTGGATACAATCTACTACAAAATCTGTAATATACCCTCCTAGTATGTTATCCAACTAGAAATCAATTGCATGAGTCATTGGGTTACTTACAAAATTAAATTGTCTTACGAACTCAAGGTTCCCATTCCTCGACATTGCAACTATGTACCTTCAAGTATTCTCCACTAATATTTCTCACTAGTTAGTTAGAATAATTGGAAATTCTTCGAAGAAAACTTCATGTAGTTCTTTGTACACATACCTTTGCATCCATTTCTTGTCACTCATCCAAGGGTTTTTTTTTCTATTTTCGAGAAAATTCTCATTCCTTCCTTTCCAACCATTCTTAGATCTATTTCTTATTCGGCCTCCAAAACATCCCCTTAATCACAAATTCTGGGTCACAACAACATAACCATTTGTTGGTGTTGTGAGTGGTTTATAAGACCCTAGGTTCAATTTATCTATGACCATCAAAACCCACTAGATACTGGCCCTTTAGGCATCAGCTTCTTTCATAGATGAAGTCTCACCCGATGTATCTATTGGGACTACAAGAAGCAAGTTTCTATAGTAGTGAGGGAATCATAGGCAATCTTTCTGTTCATTCTTCCTTATTAGTCTATGTGCGCAATTTTGTCCTTGTTTTATTTATTAACTACTTATTGATTCATGGTCAAACTATCATTATATTCCATATTACTGCATAAACTCATTGTTGTAAAAATAATGATCATTCTGTAAATATTAAACATAATACAAAGATAATATACTATGCATCCAGACATAATTTATCAACAATCACATAAAAGACATGTGAAACTAGATTTAACGTGGTTCACCCAACTCTCGGATGTGTCCATAATGGTTTTCTTATTTATTATGCTTTTTTCAAGTTCTTGACTCTTTATCATTACGCTTAAACATATGTATCATGGACATATTCATCTTCTCATAGCCTAGCGATTCTGCAGTGCAAGCCTCTCTCTCCCTCTGCATCATCCCTTACAGTCAGACACACACTCCTCTCTTTTATAGACTAAAAACATACAATAATGAATTGGAACCCACAACAACAAGGTACCCCTAATATCCCAACCTATGACATATTTATACATCAAATATAGGTCTTAAAACCCTACTTGGTTCACCCTAAAAACCCATTACATTGCATGGCTAATTCAGTTAATTGGTTGTTCAAATTCTTTCTTCTACTTTTTCGTCTGGATGATGCCTTTGTGCATACTTCCATCTTTAGAACATTGATTTGACATCCTTCCTTTTCATTTTATTTCTTCTCCTACGTTCTTCTTCTCTTTTCTATATTCTCTGTTTTATTTTTCTTACTGTGCAATGTCCTTTTGAATGCATCTCAACTGTGCACTTCATTGTCTTTCTTCTTCTCCTCTGCACACCTCTTATGCACACTTCTTATTTAATTAGTATTTTTCCCAAAATTGTATTCCAAAACTGCCTGTCCAACACTAGGTTTTTTTCTCAATAAGGGACAATGCAATTTTTTAACTAGGCATCGATTTTGAAAAAAATTATGTTAGACTATTATGGGTAGAATGGTCATGTGAGCCCTAGAAAACAACACTTGCGGGAGATTACAAAAATCAATTATGCCACTCAGTTTGGGTTTTATTCCCCCAAACCAAATCGTCAATATATCTCTGAATGGCTTGAGGAGGTGAGTTGCAACTTTCCATAAGAACGTAATTGGGCCTTGAATTAATGAAATTTCAATTGCATTGGAATTTGGGAGCTATATTTTAGCTATGGGTACCCCTCCCCTGTTATTTTTCTTCTCGTAAAATAGTTTGTTTGAGGGTCTCTGAAACTAGGGTTTTTCTCAGTAAGGGACAATGCAATTTCTCAACTAAGGGTCTATTTTGAAAAGCATTATGTTAGGTGATTGTGGGTAGGGTGGTCACGTGGGAGTTATATCCAAACACACTTGTGGGAGATTACATAACATAATTATTCCTCTCTATTTGGCTTTTATGCCCCCATACCAAATTTTCAATGTCTTTGAATGGCTTGAGGAGGTGAATTGCAACTCTCCATAAAAATATAATTGGGCCTCAAATGGATGGACCATCAATTAACAAATTTACCAAATTGATGAGAATTGTGAATTCAAAATGAGAACTCTGGCCCAAAAAACCCATATTTTTGAAAAAAAAACATCAACCACTAAATCGAAAAGCGGTGCTACCGATAGCACCATTTTTTTAAACATGGTAAAAAATACAACATTTTTCAAGCATGGCCTTCAAAGCTCATTCAGTAGCTCAGAAAAATCTTAAAATCAACACCTAAATAAAAAAGTGGCACTATCTAAAGATTTTTTTTTCTAAATGTTAAAATTATAGGTAATTACGACCTAATAGAAATTGTAGCCTTGACAACAAATCCCTATGCAAATCAAAAATAAAAAAATTGGACCCTAAATGGTCACTTGAAAATTTATTTACTATACTTTTTTTAATTTACTTTAAAAAATAAATAAAGAGAAAGGAGAAAATATTCACAATTT
>JASDQU010101872.1:563919-591197 GCA_032191745.1 Picea mariana
TATATATATATATATATATATATATATTCCTCTTTAGTTTTTTAAGTTTTTCTTTAATTTTTTTTTATTATCTAAGTTTTTATTTTGTTTTTTTAATTTCAATTATTTATTTTTCTTTTTTTTTTAATTTATCAAAAAAAATTGAATTACATTTTTTTGCTAAATATTTAAAAATAATATTATTTAACTACAATAATTTTCTAAGTATTGAAGTATAGGTAAAAAAATGTGTTAAAATTGATATTTTCCACTATATTTAAAAAGTATGGAACCATAAATTAATTAAGGAGATGAAAAATCTTAATTTGAAAAAAGTAATTGGTAAAAAATATTTTTAATATTGAAAGAAGCATGGAAAAATGACTAAAACCACCACTGAAAAAAATAGAATAATTTGAAAATCGATGGAAAACAAGCATTTAAAAAATAATGTGGAAACATTATGCATCATATTATTTAAAATATCAAAAAAACACCTAAAAAGGGAGGTAGGAGTGCTACCAGTAACACCATTTTTAAAACGGGGTAAAAAATGTGAGCCCCCCCAAAATGAGAACTTTGTAGAGTTCTCATTAAGTTGGTAACTATGTTAATTTAATTGGACTTTGGGAACTTGATTATAGCTAGGGGCACCCCTACCCCATGATTATATTTCCCAGAAAAAATTTGTATGTGGATCATCGAAACTAGGGTTTTGCTTAGTAAGGGACAATGCAATTTCTGAACTAGGGGTCGATATTGAAGAACACTATTTGGGGAGACAGTGGGTAGTTTCACGCAGTTTGGTTTTTATGCCCCGGGACCAAATTATCAATATGTCCCTAAATGGATTGAGGATGTGGGTTGCAACTCGAAATAAATTATAACTAGGCCTTGGATGGACAAACCATCAGTTGCATTAGAGTCTTGACATCATATTATGGCTAAGAATACCCCTCCCTTTTGATTCTATTTCCTAGAAAATGGTGCGTTTTTCTAAGTAAGGCATACTACAATTTCTGAACTAGGGGTTGATTTTGACGAGCACTATGTCAGGAAATTGTGGATAGCATGGTCATGTGGGCCTTCAAAAAACACACATTTGAGAGGTTACATAACTCAATTATGCCACTTAGTTTAGATTTCATGTCCCCGGACCAAATTGTCAATATGTCCCTGAATGGCTTTAGGAGGCGAGTTTCAACTTTCCATAAAACTCTAACCAGGTCTCGGATGTACGAACACTAGTTACATTAGACTCCTAACACTATATTAGACCTAGGGGTAACCCTCCCCTATGATTATGTTTCTCAGAAAATGGTTTGTTCAAGGATATCTAAATCTAGGGTTTTTGTCAATATGTAATAGTGTAATATCTAAACTAAGAGTCGATTTTGAGGAACATCATATCAAGAAATTGTGGGTAGCATGGTCATGTGGGCCTAGGAAAAACACACTTTTGAGAGCTACATAACTAAATTATGCCTCTTGATTTGGATTTTGTGCCCCGGGACCAAATTGTCAATGTGTCCTTGAATGGCTTTAGGAGACAAGTTGCAACTCACCATAAAACTCTAATTGGGCCTATGATGGACAAACATTTAGTTTCATTGGACTCCTAAAACTATGCTACAACTTGGTGTACCACTCCCCTATGATAATGTTTCATAAAAAATGGTTTGTTCGAGGATCTCAAGAGCTAGGGTTTTTCTTAGTAAGGCAATGTGCAATTTATAAACTAGGGGTCAATTTTGAAGAATAACTTGTTGGGAGATTATGGGTAGTGTGGTCACGTGGGAATTGTATAAACATAATTATGGGAGATTATATAAATCAATTATGCATCATGTATTATATTTTATTCCCCCAGACCAATTTTTCAATGTGTCCATGAATGGCTTTAGGAGGTGACATGCAACTCACAATAAAAATCCAACGGGAATCTAATGGACAACTCGTCAGTTGTGTTGGACCAATGGAATCATCTTATAGCTAGGGATACCCCTCCCCTATGATTCGATTCTACAGAAAATGGTTTGTTCAGGTATATACGAAACTAGGTTTTTTCTTAGTAAAGCACATTGCAATTTCAAAACTATCATTTTGATATTCAAGTCTTTTTTTTTCCTTTATCCTCCTTTGAAGGTGTTATATTGACTCCATATGCCCTAGAGGAGATTTCACTTGGAGATTATTGGAAAACCATTGGAGACATTATGGAACCTTATTTCACCTTAGACATTGAGATTTTCACCTTGGACATTGAGCAATATTGATGATGATTTCATGGACTATGATGTTTTGATGATGGTGGGGTTAACCTAAAACCAGAGAATCCATTTTGATGATGTGTTGGGGTTCTTTAATAATGAAATCTGAACTTTTTATGAGGAGGTGTGAATTTTCACCATGATATGCACCTTTTGATGATGAGACGTAGCCTTTGGAGGCTCTTACAACCTTCCATAGCACTAGAGTTTCCTCATACAAGAAGGCTATCATTCCCACCTTGTAAAATCACAAATCACACTTATGGAGAATTGTAATGACTCTTTTCATTACAATTTTATTTTTTAATTTCCATCACCAAAAGTATATTCATGCAGTTATAATTGGAAGTTTCTTTCTATAAATTTGTTTAAATGGTCTTTGCATATGATTATTTTATGTTCTTAACTAAATTTTCATGGAGCTTCCATGACATGACACTTATTCAAAGGCGTTTTCACTTATTGTCACCATTAAATGGGACTTCTTCTCTTCGTAGGTATAGAAGTGTTATTCATATTTATAATGAAGTAATTCTAACAAACTATGGATTTTTTCACCTTACATTTTCATGTAATATTACGATTATTTTCACCTAATCCCATATTATAAATAAAAACAAGGATATTGAAGGGATGATCTATAATTCCATAGGTCAGAGAAGTCTCATATAGTTTATGTGTAATTTAAACTCTGTATCTTATTATGGTTCTTAAGGATGATAATCCTTTTATAATGACCCAATGGTCATGCATTGATGATTGAAACCAAACCTTTAAATCAAATCGTGCATTGATGATTGAAACCAAACCTTTAAATCAAATCGTGCATGCACCTTGTATCATCATTGGTGATGGCTTTAATTCTTCTCCCTTTATGTTAAAAGGTTTTATGGTTAATTATGCTTGTTACTAGAACTAAAACATTGACTATTAGTGGAATCAAACAAGTTCCCATGCCTCTCATCCTTTGGGTTTCTTGTAATTATATACATAGAATTTGGATTATATTCATAGTTGTCACATTCTAAGGAACGTACACATATCAATGTCACATATTAAGTGTGATGTGCTAACATAGTATTGATAGCCTACTAACCGGTGTTTAAACATGATTTATACAAATGTAAGCTTATGGAAATCCACAAGGAGATATTTTGAGTATGCCATGTCTTGGCACCATTAAGTTTCATGTTAATATCACACCTAATAATACTACCATGAATTAACTACAACATTGTAAACCGAGACCACTACCTATCATCGGATTGATGTATTGATTCATTTCATTTCGGATTTGGATCCATATGCTTCGATTTACCTAGTCATAAGGTTTAATGGATTTTCCTTTGCATTTAGAAAGTGGCTCAAGCCCAAACTATTGAAAGATTAATTATTACAAGGATTGATTAATTATCAAAAAAAATTAATTAATTGTTACAAGGATGGCTAATGATTGCAGGGATAATCAATTAATGCATGTCATTATTGTAAAATATTTTTGAAAGTTTAGATTGGTTTTCATTGATCTCAACCCTCGAACAAAGTTGCATGTCAAAGTAAAGTGGTAGTAAACAAAAGATAACAAGTTGCATGTGAGTTTCATGCCATCATGTGTTGCATGCCATTAATAAATTTCCATTTAAAACACAGAGAAGAGTCAATTGAAAATCACTTATGTGTATTCACTTCTAAAAATACAGGCTAGAGATCCGAGGAATTGAGCCAAAGAAAGAGAAGTAAAGTGAAGTAAGAAGTTTGCAGGAGCTAAGATATGAAGAAAGGATTTCATATAGGAATTCCTTAAGTATATCCAGAGGTTTCATTAGGAAAAGTGTAGACATCTACAACTTGTAGTGAGGAGAAACGTGGATACCCACGGGTAGATAGTACAAATAGTTGTGGACCTATGAGGAAAAATCCAAGAAGATCAGGGATCTGGAACTCATTTAAGCTTCAGGTTAAATTTATATCTTCCTGACCATGTTAGGGAGTTATTTTTAAGAAATCAAGAATAGGTATGTCTCATTGAGTTATAAAGACATGATTTGAAGAACTCTTTTAAGGATTTTTGTATGAAGTGTGTGTGATTGTAGTCTTGATGAGATAATGATATCAGTAGTAGAAACAAAGGTATTAGGAACAAAAATAACAACATGTTATCAGTAACAATGACATAGGTAGTGACATGGTTTTCTACATTTATATTTCTGGGTGATTCGATGGGGAAGGAAAGGGGGTTGTAGCCTCCTTTCGGTTGGAGCTTGAAAATTAAGGAGTTGGAGCTTCCTTAAAGTTGAAGACTATAAATAGGGGGTTGGAGCCCCTTGTCGGTCCCTTTGTTTCGATAACTAAAATTTGTGCAAGCTACCATGGAGCCAAACAACCAAGCAAAGGAAGGAAAAGAAGGTTGAGTGAAAGAGCACGCAACAGAAAGGTGTTGGAATAGAAAACAATTAGAGGCCAGCGTACAATCAGTTTTGGAAGGAGAAGTTGAAACATAATCAAGAAGAGGAGAGAGCTCGCATATTCTCAATAAACAAGAAAGGCTTGCAATATTTAATGAAAGAAGAGGATTATAATGAGGTTGTGTAGTGAGAACTAGTTTTTGCACCAGATTGGGAATGTAAGAGAAACTATTCTTGTATTACAGTAGGCATAGTAAGAGCAAGAGGGTGAAGAGAATATGATATGGTCTTATGCTATCTTGAGAGGTACTTGGTTATTCTCTCTATCATGAATTTGTATATGTCTGAGATAAGTTGTGCATGTATTTTGAGTAAGGACTTTGATATAATATAATATTGATGGGGATAAAATTTAAAACAAGATCTCTATATATGATGATTTCTATTTCCATGAAATGGTATTATGTTATTTATATTATGCATGATGCTTTGTGTGACTATGTTCTTTTGTTCTAGGTTATGAGGTGTTAAATACTATAATATGGTTAATCTATCTTGCAAAAAAATGGGATTAATATTTACAACTTGTATATCTCACTAAGAATTCTTCTTACCCTTCCCTAATATTTATGTCTCAGTCATGATTCGGGTGAGACCTCTTCCCTTTCGGGAAGATGAAAATGTCATCCCACTAGACTACATCGATACCCTTTTGTTGGTAACCTAAAGAAGACCTTGGTCTAAAACATTTTCACCAACAAAATGGTTCCATTGTCGGGACCTTTGCTTTAAAGGGAACCTATGAGGATGATGCTTCCTCAAATCCACAGATCTGACATTCAATAGTGGTGGGATTGTAAGTTTGATGCTAATGTAGGAGCATTATCATGAAGTTCAACTGAAGGACAGCTTGGCGCCCTAGCACACATTTTGAAGTGATTTTTGAATTTAATAAGGCATATCACACAAATATTCTTAAAAGATTGAAATTAAAGAACATATTAAATCTTTTAGAGCTAGACCATCGCATGAGATAGGTGGGGAATGCATTTTCCTTTAATGTAATATATTGCATTACAGATTCAAAGTGTTTTCTCTTATCTGTATGTCTCAAACATTTATTTTAATAAATCCTTAGTAGTTGAAAGCTTTTAATTTGATAGGATAGCACTAAGGTAGTCGAAGGGAAAATCTCTATGAGCCCTCTTGTATAAATACATTTATCATTTCCCAAAGGAAGCTGCTAAATTTCAGTTTTTCAAATTTAGCTGAAGGTTATTGTTTCTAAGATTTGTTGAGTTGATGAAGAAAATTCTATGAGCCCATGTATATATAATTTGAATGAATACAATAGAGAAGCATTGTTCCAAATTTTTGGTGTTGCAGTTACTGTGTCTATCTAAATGAATGAATGGTAGGATTTTTATTTAATTGCAATTCTTTGTTATTACTTGTTCTTATGTTATGCATGCATTTACATGGTTGAATGTATGAATATGTGAGATATTAGATAATTTTCAATTGTTTCTCTTCTAAGCGAAAGTGCAACGAGTGCATATTGTCCACAAGGTGTGCATTGACAGAGTCTATTTTGACTCAGAAACTCAGAAGAGATAACGGGAATTTTGTTTTGCAAGGAGTGCATAAGTGTTTGCAAGGTGTGTTTTTATAGAGTCTATTTTAGCTTAGAATTTCAGAGGGATAGTTTGAGAGTGTACGTAGGAGAAGACACACTCAGATTCATATTGTTCAGGAGGAGCAATTGAGCCATAGAAGAAATGTTGCAAGGAGTGCATGGTCGTCCATCAAGAGTTAAGTTGGGGAAATCCTGTTGAAAGGTGTGCACATGGTCTATATTTTATTAAGTATTGAAGAAGTCATTTTGAGAAGTTCAGAGTGTCGAAGAGGAACAAGTCCAACAACAATAACTTGGAGTTTTGTATGCAAGGGTTGCATATTGTCCACAAGGAGTGCATGCCAGAGTATTTTAACTCAAGATACCAAGAGGATTAGTCTAAGTTCATTTGCAGAAGAGTGTAAGAAACTAGTGCAAGGTGTTCACAGTAGCTCACAAAGAAGTTGAGTCACGGAAGAAGACTTGTTGCAATGCATGCGTACAATCGAAATTTTGAATAAGTGTCGAAGAAAATGTTATGAGGAGTTAAAGTGTTCGAAGGGGAAAAAGCTCAGAAGAGGTAGGAGTGGGAATAATTCAATAGGGAGGAACCATTGAAGATTCCCCAAATTAATGAGCTATATGTATTCAGAAGGAAGCAAGATCATTCCAGATTGTCAAATCTGGGAGAGTTTCATGGAGGTTAGTCATGGAGTCTTTCAGCACTTAGTGGTTCAGAGTGTTTTGTAGTATTGAGGAGCGGGGACCGCCGAAGTCCTCAAGCCGTGAAGTAATCCTTATCCACTGGTTGCAATGAGGATACGTAGCAACAGATTGGATAATTTGGACGGTAGAGCTTCAAAAGCTTTGTGTGGAGAAAAAGTCGATTTTCCATTAATATGCAAAGAGCGATTAGGTCTAGACCATCGGATTGAGAGAAGAAATAGGGTAGAGATCCATGATATTTAGAGGAAATTCAAAGGAGGAGAATCCAAAAACTCATGAATGTTGGGTTAGCAGAGAAGATTGTGACCGTAGATTTGAGGGGGACATGCACCGTCAAATCCCGGGATCCAGAAGTGTGCATCCGGGAAAAAGGTAAGAATCTAAATCTGAGTTGCTAATTGTGTGGACACATGGTGTCATATCTGTCCCTTCGGTGACAAAGTATTTTTAAGGAAATGGGTGTTGAGACGTTCAGAAATTTTGAGCATCGAAGTCCCGAAATGGATCATAGTCGTTGGATGTTGAAGAGACGAGAACTGTTGATCATCCAAGTGAGTCTATGGTTTGGAGTTTGGAGAAAGGGGTAGGATGTGTTCAAAAGCATTGAAGCTTGAAGTTGTGAAGAGGGATAACCTGAGGTTATAGCCCGTCACCATATTGAAGAATATCCTAGCGGAGGAGCTAGAGCTCGCCACTCACTGTGACTAGAAGCACCAGAGAATGGGGTCACAACTGAATTGAACCTAAATGGTAACAATTAAGGGCCTATGTAAATCGATTCCAAGTTCTAACAGAGGCCCGAAGAGATGATTTGGCTCAGAAGTTTAAAGAACCTTGAACGAGAGGTCGTAAAACCCCTAGGAGAGAGAGGGGGTCTTCCATCAAGTGGTATCAGAGCAGAGAATTTATTGCAGAAAGAAGGCAAGGGGAAAAAAAGATAGCCTTATATCATCAAGTGGTATCAGAAGGAAAATTTATTTTGAGCTCTGTGTGAATAAATTTCTACACAGTACCACCTAGAAGACGTGCAAAGCCACCTATAGAAAATTGAGTTGTGGAAAGGGAGATGAGAGAACTTCACACAAGGTTATATTCTATGGAGATATCACAAAGGATATCCCTTGAGGTTGGAGACTTCAGTGATGTAGAGAACGAAGAAGTTGTAGGAGAAGATGTTGTAGAGGAATGCTTGTTGAAAGCGGCTGTCAAATTGGGAACTGGAGAAAAGATAGACATCCCAATGTATGAAGGAAATTTATATGTTGAAGAATTGTTGGATTGAATAAGATCAATAGAAAAGTACTTCCACTATGAAGACGTCGATGAGGAGAAGAAGGTGAAGCATGTTGTCACCTGATTAAAAGGAAATGCAACGTTGTGGTAGGATAAACTACAGGCTAACATAAGATGCAAAGGAAAACAAAAGATCAAGAATTGGGATAGAATGGTAGCCAAGATGAAAGCTAAATTCATACCCAAGTATTATCATATAAATCTTTTCAGGAAGTTGCAGATTTTGAGATGGAAAGGAATGATGGGGGAAGAGTACACAGAGGAGTTCTAAAAATTGAACATCAAGGCTGGAAAAAGAGAAAAAGATGATGAAAATATTTTTAGGTATATAAATGGCCTGAGATATGAAATCCAGGAAGAAATCAACATGGTGACAGTAAGAACAATGGAAGATGCTTATGAGATTGTGTTGAAGGAAGAGGAGAAGTTGGCCAGAAAATAGAGCCAGCGAAGTAGAGGAAGAATTCTAAACAGAAGCAAGGGAATTGTCCATGATAAGGCACATAAGCCCAAGGTTGAGACTGGAAAACTACACATTCACTCAGAAAGAGGAGGAAGTTACCAAGGGAGACAATATGGTGGAAGAAATTATTTTCCTCGAGGAAGAGGAAGTGTCAGAGGAGGAGAAGTGAAGTGTTATTCTTATGGAAAGACAAGACACATGTCTTGGTAATTCCCTAAGAGAAAGAAAGAAGGAGGAATTGAAGCTCACATTTTGGAAGCACATAAGAAGAATGTTGAAGAAGAAGGTGCAGAAGATGGGAAATCCCTTATGATGAAGAAGATTCTTTTGAAGCCAAAGACAGAAGTTGAAAAACCAGTGCAGAGGAACAATTTGTTTAGGACTTCTTGCAAAACTAAAGAGAGAGTATGAAAGGTGATAATTGACAGTGGGAGCACTGATAACTTAGTATCCACAGAGACGGTGGAGAAATTGGAGCTGGAGACAACTACACATACAAGTCCATATAGAGTCTCATGGCTACAAAAAGGACACCAGGTAATGGTAACTAAACAATGCCTAGTTGAATTTAAGATAGGGGGATATAGAGATGAGATTTAGTGTGATGTGATTCCCATGGATGTATGTCATATTTTGTTGGGAATACCATGGCATTTTGACAAGAATGTCATTCATGATGGGAGAAAAAATACTTGTACTTTGGAGAAAAATGGTAGGACACACGTGTTATTGCTAATTGAGGAAAAAAAAGTAAATGAAGAAACCAACACAAGTATACTTCTCATGAGTGGGAAGGAACTCCTGAATGAAGTTAAGAAGGAACAAAAGATGCAATTTGTTGTGGTAAGGAAACCGATATTCATCCTTACAAGTACTTCTATGGATGTTCTTCCTGAAGAAATTCAGGAGCTATTAGATAATTTTGCTGACATAGTAGTGGATGAGTTACCTAGATCATTGCCACCCATCAAGAGTAGCATCCATCACATTGATCTAATACCAGGAGAAATTCTGTCAAACAAAGAAGCATACATATTGACACCTCAAGAAAATGAGGAGGTAAAGAGACAAGTCCAAGATTTGATGGAAAAGGGTTTGGTCAAAGAAATCTTGAGTCCATGCGTAGTACCAATTGTGTTAAGTCCGAAAAAAGGATGGAGGATGGAGAATGTGTACAGACTCAAGAGCCATAAAAAATATCACCATAAGGTATAGACTTCCTTTACCAAGGATGGATGACTTAATGGATTGTTTGACTGGAGCAAATAATTTTTCAAATATAGATCTAAAGAGTGGATATCACCAAATAAGAATGAGATAAGATGATGAGTGGAAAATAGCCTTCAAAACAAATGAAGGGTTGTATGAGTTGTTTGTTATTCCATTTGGATTAACAAATTCCCTAATTACTTTTATGAAGTATATGAATGAGGTATTGAAATATTTCATTGGTAATTTTGGGATTGTATATATGGATGATATATTGGTCTTTAGTAAAACTGAAGAAGAGCATTTGAGAATTCTAACATTAGTGGCGAGGAGATTGTAGCGAGAGAAGTTGTTGATAAATATAAAGAAATCCTCTTTTATGAAGATAAAACTCATTTATTTGGGTTTTGTAATCTCTTTAAATGAATTGAAGATGGATCCAGAGAAGGTGAGAGAAATCAGAGAATGGCCAAGAAGCATATTTGAGGTGAGAAGCCTCCATGGATTAGGAAGTTTCTATAGGAAGTTCATCAGAAATTTTAGTGACATTTGTACACCAATGATGGATACATTGAAGAAGAGACATAAGTCTTTTAAGTGGACAAAATAAGATGAGAAAATATTCACGATATTAAAGGAGAAGATAACAGAACAATTGATTCTTGTCTTGCCAGATTTCGGGAAGACATTTCAAGTAAGATGTGATGCTGGTGGAGTTGCAATTGGAACAATCTTGAGCCAAGATAATAGGCATGTTTCATATTTCAGTGAGAAGGTGAATGAAACTAAGAGAAAGTACTCCACATATGATAAAGAATTTTATGCAATAATTCAATCCTTGAAGAAATGGAAGAACAACCTTGTTCCAAAGGAATTTGTTTTGTATAGCGATAATCAAGCTTTACAATTAATAACCAGACATGAGAAGTTAAATCAAAGACATGCCAAGTGGATAGAGTTTACTAAAAATTTCACTTTTGTCATTAAACATATTTTTGGTAATGTTAACAAAGTTGTTGATGCATTAAGCAGGAGATGTCTGATTCTGCAGGAATTTCAAGTGAAAACCTTAGGGTTTGAACACCTTAAGGAGATGTATTGTGATGACCCAGATTTTAAAGAGGCATATGAAGCATGTGAAAATCCTGTGCTCAGAGACAAAATCCAATAGACAAAGTATCTGATTTAAGATGGATTGTTGTTTAAAGGTTTCCAGTTGTGCATACCAAAGTTCTCAATGAGGGAAAATCTGTTGAAAGAAAAACATATTGGAGGTCTAGCAGGACATTTTGGCCTTGGCAAGACATTTGTATAGTTGAAAAGTTCATACTATTGGCGAGGTATGAGAGAAGAAATGGAGAAATTTTTAAACAGATGTAATATTTGCCAATATGCAAAGGGAAAGAAGAAGAATGCTGGATTGTAACAACCATTGTCTGTTCCAGATAGACCTTAGGATGCAATAAGCATGGATTTCATGTTGGGATTGCCAAGGACACAAAGAGGAATTGATTCCATATTTTTGGTAGTTGATAGATTCTCAAAGATGACACACTTTATCCCATGCCATAAAACTAATGATGCAACACACATTGCAAAATTGTTTTTCAAGGAAGTTGTGAGACTTCATGGGTTTCCCAGGAGTATTGTCTCAGATAGGGACACTAAATTTGTTGGTCATTTCTGGAGAAAATTGTGGAAGAAACTGGGAACATAGTTTTCCTTTAGTTCAACATATCACCCTCAAACGAATGCAAAGACTGAGGTGGTAAATTAGAGTTTAGGAATTTTGTTGAGGATTTTGGTCACTGAACATCATATCGAGTGGGATCAAATTCTGTCACAAGCAGAGTTTGGATATAATGACTCACTAAATAGGAGTACAGGGAAGAGTCCATTTCAGATAATATATGGGATGAATCCAAGAGGAGTATCAAAGTTGAGAGATCTAGAACATAATGAATTAAGAGGCACTAGAGTATAAGACTTCATTGCAAAAATGAAAAAAAAATCATAATTGGATCAAAGAGCAGTTGTAGAACAACAGTAGAGAATATAAACATATTGTTGATCATCATAGGAGATAACTTCAATTTAAAGTGGGATATCAAGTTCTAGCACATCTCAGGAAGGAAAGGTTCCCAAGAGGAACATATAACAAACTGAAGCTGAAGAAGATATGACCATGCAAGATCCTAAGAAAATTTGATGAAAATGCCTATGAGATAGAGTTGTCAGAAGATGTGGGTATATCACCCATATTTAACATTTTAGACCTGTATCTTTATAGGGAAGATGACACAAGAGGATCATAAGATCAGAAAGAGATCCAGTGGGAAAAGTAGATCATGTAGGAGAAAATCCACAGATGGAGAAGATCATAGATCAGAGAACTAGTAAGAAGACTAGGAGAAGGAGTTATTTTGAATAATTTTTAAAGTGGAAAGGATACCAAGTAGAAGATACCAAATGGGTAAATGAGCTAGATATTGAGAAGCATGGAAATTCAGTGCAAGAGCTCATGGACAGGATTCCATGAATTTTTTTCTAGAGGAGTATGATGCAGGAGCATCATCATCAAGTGCAAGTGGAGGACAACTCAGCACCCTAGCGTGCATTTTGAAGTGATTTTTGAATTTAAGAAGGCATATCACGCAAATATTCTGAAAAGATTGAAATTAAAAAACATCTTAAATATTTTATAGATGCACCATATGTTGGCTCTTGACCAATTTTTGGGGAAACTTTGGTCAGCTTTAACCCACTTTTGGACTTCGACACGTTGGTCAAAGGAGTGCCCAAGCAAAGCTAAGATCATGGATCTCACTGATTTTGAGGGTTATGTGGACCCAATAAAGGGTCCTCTATGGTTTTGTAACGGGTTTATCGGATGTCAACGCATGGGGTTTTCCCATGTTTAGGCCTTATTGTAAGGGTTTGTATAATATAAATAAATAAGAATGTATTGTAGAAGTACCTAAGTGCAAGTAGTTCAAGCTCCTTTTTGTAAAGTAATGTGTGTGTGTTGAGGCTTTGTGCTCGACTATGATTTTGTAGAAGGTGGTAAATGTTGTGACAAAGGGTTTGGCTCTATGCATTTGACCTAGTTTTTGAAGAAGTATCTATTTCTTAGTGCGCAGATCTCCAGCTTTGTTCGAAGCTCGACTATGTGGCTTAGTGAAAAGGAGAAAATGGATGTAATATTTTGGCGATTAATAAAGAGGCGAAGCGGTTTGTGGATGTAGCCCCACCCTGGGGTGAACCAGGTATATCTAGTGTCTCATGGTTTGATTTGTGTTGTGTTATTTCTTTTATGAATCTGCTTAGTTCTTTAAATACGATCTGTAATATATAGATCCTTTGTTGCTAAATTACTTTACTTATGTTAAGGGTAAATGAATTCTATATTTAACTTATAATGCTAAGTGCTAACTGCTTAGGGTAGATTATCATTTGTTTTTACTGCACCGATCTATCTTTTATTATGTTTGGTGGTGTTAATAGGGTTTATAAACTAATGCATGTCACTTCCTAAGCATTAACATAATTTTCTGCGAAGTACTCTTATCACAGATTCGTGTCCCAACCTGGTTATAGACACTTGTGTCCTGTAACCCCCCCTGCTTCTACCTCAGGTGAGACATCACCTACTTCGCAGGTGTTTCCAAAAGGGCTGGTAGTCGGTGTTTTGTTGGTGCACTGCTAAGCATTGAGCCCTGGGTCTACCCCTGTGCCAACAAATGGTTCCGTTGTCGAGACCTGAAACTGTGATTGTTGGGAATTGAATTAAAGAAAAAGAGAATCTTTGTGCGTAGATATACTATTGAAGTGCACAATAATCTACTTGAATTGTGAATATTTGTGCTAAGGAAGTAATTTCTTCTGAAGAAAAGAGGTAAGATCCTAAAAGAAACAAGCTTTGTGCTTTGATAAGAGAAAGATAAGTGAAAATTTTTGTTTCGAAAGCATGAACTTAAGTGTGTTTAATAGATTTTGTCCTAGACTGAAGGCTAAGGTGCAGTTGAAAGAAAGAGTTGATTTGAGTAAATTTAATGGAAATAAAGAAAGATACGTTATTCCTATGCATAAAAAGAGTGTTTGGACTAATAAGTGGATGCAAGAACCTAAAAAGATTTTTTGTAGATTGCAGCTCTAACACTATGATCCTAGGGGAAGTGTGCAATACAGAAAAGATTGAGGAAGATTTAAAAGAAAAAGAGGATTGATTTTGTGTTATAATTGCAGAAGGTCAGGACATCTTGCCAAGGAATGTCCTGAGGTAGGCCCTATTTTTCTTTTCTGTATGGTTGTTGGTCATGAGGTTGAGGATTTTCCAAGGATTATTGATAAAGTTGAAGGGATGAACATAAGACAATAAAACTATGAAAAAAATCAAGAGACTAAGGGCATGTTAGAAAGTCATAAAGAGAAAGGGTAAGAGGAAGTTCAGACTACGTTATTACAATTGAAAGAAATGATGGATGTTCATAAGGATGCCATTTTATGAGAAAGCCTAAAGTGCAAGAATAAAAGACTTCAACATAGATTGTATAATCTTGGATGAAGAAACACAAGTGAATATTATGACAGAAGAAACTTGGGAAGTTTTGGGAAAGCCTACTTTGGTACCTTCTTTGGGACAATGCATGAGGGACATAAAGAAAGAGGATTAGATATCAAGGTTGAAATAATGCAAGAAGGCTCAAAAAAACTATCTATTCAGGAAATATGTATGCCCACTTAGGAAATGTTAAGAAAAGGGATATTAGCTTTAGAATCCTTGAGGGTACCTCAACAGTGAGAAGCCACTACGATAGGGGAAGATAAGAATAAAAATGGAAAGAGGATTCCAGAAATAGTTAGAGAGAATTAGATCACAGGAAAGAAGGCAAGGAAAATTAATAAAAAGAAGGCTAAGTTGGAAAAGCTACAAGAAGTTATAGAAACCAGATGGAATACTTTGCAGACTGGAACCTTGTAGGACGCAGGTTCGCAGGATTTGAACCTCGTTGGAACAGCAAGTCCATGCAGATTTGAACTTCTCCCTGGATAATTTATATGACCGTTGGAGGTGCCCCGACCATTAGAATGACACTCTGGAACGGTTAGAAAATGCATTTATGGTCTTATGGACCTCTTTTGGACATTGAGAACATGCCATAATGGATATATTTACATTGATGGAAGCATTTCGTAGCCGTTGGAAGATCTATCACGATACCCCACTTATTTAACGCATCGGTCATTGTGCTAAGACCACTTTTTGCTACCCATGATTGGCCGAGCTAGCAAGAGAATTGTCCAAGTTTCAATCTATTCTATCTGAAACTAGACCCTGCCTGTCCATTTGTCTACCCCACCCGTCCATTTGTCTACCCCGCTTATCTGTTAAAAGATAGAATGTCGGGCGAACCAAGCGAGTTGGATACGTATGTAGAGGAAGTTATTAAGAAGCTCATGGATGACAAACCTATATCCGAAGGTATTCATGCATCTTCGACTAGAGGACTGCAGGCTTCCCCTTTGATTGGACGTCGTTCCACCCACACCAACCCCATAACTGAACAATGAAGTAAGAACCACGGTGATCTAGCTAACGTGAAGTAGATCCCATTGATCCGACATAAATATATTCCACCTCTGGATAGCATTGTTAACCATGACAGTATCCCTCAATATTTTTAGTAATACGTGTTCATTTCATACATTCCAAAAGAAATTCACATAGTCGGGAGTCAGTTAGGACAGATACTGTTGTTGAAGGATATCTATTTCAACTTAGGAGACCATAAGAGCTATGTCATGTTATATCCCCACCACTACTTAATGAAGATAACCAAAACGAAACCTCACCTCGTCTCATAGCCATGGATTAAGGGGTTGGCGCAATCAACCGTGTTGAACGTGATGAAGATCCTGCATTTTGGCCACCACCAGGAGGTTAACGCTTGCATTAAACTCCTTCTGTCATTCTATAATGGAAGATATTTATGGATCGACAGAAGGATTACTGTGGATCCAACGTTGATCCACCAAATCATAGGTTTAAGTGTGAAGGGTCCTAACCCTTGACAGGTTTACCCAGGGAAGGCCTCAAACCGTTCGTTAGCACAACACTTCAAAGAAGCATATGGAGAGGTAGAAAAAGGAAAGCGAGGTTACAAGGTAGCCTCTATACAGGATGGTGTGGTGCACCTTGCTTGTCAACTCTTAGCTGGCAAGATAGTGATGAAGAACCACCCCACACACATCATTGTATTCGTGGTGGACCTCACGGGAAAGTGTGTGGAGGGCCTGTAGTTGAACTGGGAAAACTACCTCGTCAACAAATTAGAAAAGGATTTCCGCAAAGCCCAAGACTTGGGATATGAATTTCACTACAACTGAGTGATCATATTTATCGTATTTATCACTTGGAAAATGCCTGAAGGAGATACCTTCCCAGATATTGAACCTACAAATCCCCTAACCGCTCAGGTTTCCACCTTGTGGTATACCAACAACATGACGAAGCAGTGGCAGTCCAATGTCGTGTTTCATCGATATTATCAACAATTGAAGGTCTCCATCAAATAATTCTTGCGTATGACACCGTGTACCCTACACCAATACCAATCCATAGCGAAGTTCCTCGTCGATCCCCATTTCATTTACATCACCGCATGAAGCGATGAACACCAATAATAATTACAGTCATACTACAAGCTGACAGATGAACATATGGAGTAGATTACAAAGGAATGGCCAGAGGAATTTCTTGTACCTGTTGCCGATGAAGAGTTATCCGAAACTAACACCATGGGAAGCCTGATAGTTACATGAGTTGAACATGTCGGACAGTCCAGTGGGATGAAGAAATAGAAATAGAGGTTTGAAGTCCAGGACATAGAGATTGATGAAGAGGACAAAACTTCTGGAGATAACAGGTCTGGATTGCCAGGAGGAAAAGAAGACAAAGAAGAAGGATAGGGAGGAGGAGATGAAGGAGAAGAAGAGAAAGGAGGAGGTGAAGCTACACCACCAGAAGATCCCCCTACTGGGATAGTGACACCATAAAAGTAGAAAGTTTCTCCAAAGAAACCTTCAGCAAGGAAGAAAACATGTGCAAATAAGCCATAGTTGGAGGCCACTCTCACCAATGACAATATTAGTCTGGTCTACGGATCTATGGAGGATGCCTCTGAAGACATGTTGTAGAGATATGGAGAGAAGAATGAGGAGTTATATGGAAGGATTGAGAGAGAATTGAAGGAAGTGCTGCAGGTTGTTCGCTTGGTCCACGTAGTACCTACTGTGTCGGTTGTGCCTTTATCATCAAAGACTGTAGAATTCGGGGATGAACCAACCCAGTTAAGAAGGCTTGTGGATGCAATAGAAGCCCAGTTCCAGAGAGCTTAGGAAGAGAAGGAGAAAGATACAGAAGCCTCACAAAAGGAGAAAGACGAAGTCCTAGAAAAATTACGAGTAGCGCAGGACAGTGTAGTTGCCCATGAAAGCAAGAAAGCAGAGCTTCAGGAGGAAAAATATTAGCTACAAAGGGAAAAAGAGTAGTTGCTCGCAGATCAGTACGTGGTCAAAAAAGTGGTAAGTAAATCATGTCACTTTGTACCAGGCTTGGTACAAGAGGAGAAAGAGTCATTCAAAGCTCAAATAGTGAAGCTCGTAGAGACCCTCTAGCAGCTTCAGGCTAGGATAACAGAACTGGAGGCATGAACAATGCCAAGAATCCCACAGGAGGTGTGTGACCAGAGGGAGGAGACAGCTAAAAAAGCAGTAGCAAGTATAAGATCCCTCGCCTCGAAATGTAAATAGTTAAGTGATAGAAGTGCCTAGACATATGAACACCTCGACGAGGATCCATAGCTAGAGAAGATAGAAGAATAATTGCAGGAGGTGCAACAGCAAGCATTTTCATTGTAGGCTCAGATGAAGATTCTCACCGAAGTGGAAAGGATGAAGAGATCCCAGGAGCAGCGCACAGTACAGAAAAAGAGCATTTCCATCCAGGGTAAGGTGATGGAAGTAACATAGAAGTTGCAACATGTGCAGGATGAAGCTTGCAACGTGTTTGAGAGGATCGATGACCAGGGCTCACAATTAGATCAAGTGGTTGCAGCAATAGAACAATGCCTAGAAGAGGCTATTACAGAGCAGAGAATCCAATATCTCACTAAGCAGGAGGCTCAGGTGAGGTAGCAAGTTGAGGTAGCTTGATTTAAGCTTTATCATTTCAAAGCAACATTGTCCAGACCTGAGTGACTCAGGACAAGTCACAGGTGAGTGTTGGGGGCCTGTTGGTTCTCGACCAAACTTTGGTGAAACTTTAGTCATCTTTGACCCACTTTTGTACTTCGACACGTTGGTCGAAGAAGGATCACCCAGGCGGAGCTGAGATCGCAGATCTCATCGATTTTTAGGGTTATGTGGACCCAATAAAGGGTCCTCTAGGGTTTTGTAATCGGTTTATGGGATGTCGGCCCATGGGGTTTTCCCATGTTTAGGCCTTATTGTTTGTAAAATATAAATAAAGAAGAATGTATTTTAGAAGTAGCTAAGTGCAAGTAGTTCAAGTTGCTTTGTGCAAAGGAATGTATGTTCATTGAGGCTTTCTGATCGACTATGATTTTGTAGAAGGTGCTAAATGTTGTCATAGAGGGTTTGGCTCTATGCATTTGACCTATTTTTTGAAGGAGTATATAGTTCTTAGTGTGCAGATCTCTAGCTTTGTGCAAAGATCAACTTTGTGACTTAGTGCACAAGAGTGAATGAGTGTAATATTTTGGTGAGTAATAAAGAGGTGAAGCGGTTTGTGGACGTAGCCCCACCCTAGGGTGAACCACGTATATCTAGTGTCTCATGGTTTTCTTTGTGTTGTGTTATTTATGTTATGAATCTTCTTAGTGCTTTGATTATGATGTGTAATAGATAGATCCTTTGTTGCTTAAGTACATTACTTATGTTAAGGGTAAATGAATGCTAGATTTAACTTATAATGCTAAGTGATAAGTTCTCAGAGTATATTATCATTTATTGTTACTGCACTGATCTATCTTTGGTTATGTTCTGCGGTGCTAATAGGGTTAATAAACTAATGCATGTCACATCCTAAGCGTTAAAAAAATATTTTGCGAAGTAATCTTATCACAGATTCATGTCCCATCCTGGTTATAGACACCTACGTCCTATAACCCCCCTGCTTCTACCTCAGGTGAGGCTTTGCCTACTTCGCAGGTGTTTTCGAAAGGGCCGGTAGTCATGGTTTTGTTGATGCGCTATTAGGCATTGAACCCTGGGTCTGCCCCTGTGCCAACACCATCACATGAGATTGATGGGGAATGTATTTTCCCTTAATGTAATATCTTGTAGTATAGATTCGAAGCGTTTTCTCTTATATTTATGTCTCAAACATTTATTGTAATAAATACTTAATAGTTGAAATCTTTTAATTTGATAGGATAGCACTAAGGTAATCGAAGGGAAAATATGTATGATCCCTCTTTTATAAATAAATGTATCATTTCCCAAAGGATGTTGTTGAATTTCAGTTATTGAAATTTAGTTGAAGGTTATTGTTGCTAAGAGTTGTTGAGTTTCTGAAGAACATTTTATGAGCCCATTTATATATCATTTGAATGAATACAATAGATAAGTGTTGTTCCAAATGTATGGTGTTGTAGTTACTGTGTCTATCTGAATGAATGAATGGTAGGATTTTTGTTTAATTGTAATTCTCTGTTATTACTTGTTCTTATGTTATGCATGCATTTAAATGGTTGAATGTATGAATATGTGAGATATAATAAAATTTTCAATTGTTTCTCTTCTACGAGCAAGTGCAAGGAGTTCATATTGTCTACAAGTTGTGTGTTGACAAAGTCTATTTCGACTCTAAAGATTAGAAGAGATAATGAGAAAGTTGTTTTTGCAAGGAATGCAAAAGTGTCTGCAAGGTGTGCATTGACAGAGTCCGTTTTGGCTCATAAGTTCAGAGGGATAGTTTGAGAGTGTACGTAGGTGGAGACACACTCAAACTCATATTGTTCAAGAGGAACAATTGAGCCATAGAAGAATTGTTGCAAGGAGTGCACAATTTTCTTTGTAGGTCTTCCTAAACCCTTTGATTGTTTCTGCATATCTTTTTGGATATGTTTCTTATTCTGTTGTTTTAGAGATTGATCCCTTTTCTGTCTGATTGTATCCAAGTCTGGTCTTGTCATGATGAGGCTTTTTATTGTTGATAATGTCATCCAAAACTTTTGAGTTGTTCTACATATTTTTCTTTTGAACATCCTTTCTTAATGTGACAATCTTTTCTTCCAAATTTTCAATGATCTTGTCTATTTCTTCTAGTTGTTCTTTGAGTCCTTATTCAATTATTTTATCTTCTTTTAATTGAACCTTCAAATTTGTGATCATTTGTTCTAGTTCTTGATTGTCTTCTTTCTTGTCTAGTTTTGCTTGTAGCTTCTTGTTTTTCTTCTTTTCTCTTCTTATAAATTCTATGGAGGTAAACAATTCTTCTCGATAGTCAACTTATGCCTTGTCATATTCTTCTTCAATGTCTTATTTATTAGAGTCTTCTACTTCGATGAATAGAACTCTTTCTGTCTCACTGTCACTGACTTCATCTTCATCTGATGAAGAGATATCTTCTTTGGTGCAAAATATTTATTTGAAAGCTTTCTTTATGGTTCTTTTGCCTTTATATGTTTGTTTGCTATTTGAGTAATCTTCCTCGTTCCTCTTATTTTTATTATTAGGACATTTGTTACAAAAATGACCAATACCATAACAATTAAAACAAATCAATGGAAGCTTACCTTTATATCTATCGTTGGTTCCCTTATTCAATCTTCTGACAAAGTTGGCCACTTCTTCATCATCTTCCAAGATGTCACTATTGCTGCTATGTTCTTTTTACTTTTTCTTTCCCTTTTGCTTTGACCTTTTTGAAGCTTTGAAAGATAATTATTTTATATCTGGATTTTCTTGTTCAGTTCTCATTTCATATGCTGTGAATATTCCATGTAGTTTGTCCATGCTTATTGAGTCTAGATATGCTCTTTATTATAGTGTTGATAACTTAGGATCAAATCTCATAGGAATAGATCTTAGTACCTTTTGAGCAATTACAAATTCTTTAATTTCTTCTCCCAAACCTATGATTGCATTTATTGTTTCATCGACTCGTAAGAAGTAAGCTGCAATATTTTCATCTTCCTTCATCTTTAGTTGTTTGAACTAACCTTTATAAGTTTGAAGCTTTGCTTCTTTGACTTTTGAATCTCCTTCATAAATATTTTGAAGCTTGTCCCAAATCTCTTTAGCGGATTTACAATTTATAACTTTGGTTTATACTGATTCACAAATACCATTCAGAATTACATTTGTGGATTTGGAATTATTTTGACCAAGTTTCATTGCTCTTTCATTTGTCGACAGAACTGTTGGTTCTTTGTATCCATCTACAACCAATTTCCAAATTTCAAATCCTTGTGCATGTATATATGTTTTCATCCTTCTGCCCCAAAATGCATACTTATGTCCATCAAACTATGGTATTCCATTTTTATACATGTTGTTGCTCTCCATGATCTGCCTTTCAGTGATTAGAATGATTTTTGAAGGAACCTTCTCTAATACCAATTCTTGGATTACTGAGAGGGGTGGTGAATTACTAATAGAGAAATATAATCCTTTTTCACCATAAAATGCAAGTGTTATATCAATGTAGCATTATAATCCAATAGTTGCAGAGTAAATAAACAATGAACGAATGAGCAATCATACACATATACAATACACCAATGTTTTACATGGAAACCCAAAGCCTGAGAAAACCACATAATGATTTTTCTTATATGTCTTTAAGAATTGCATTCATTGGAAGCACCAAATTCCTCTGTTTTCCAGATGCAAGTGGAAGGAGGCTCCAACCCCCTAGTTTCTCAGGCTAGAACCTGAGGGAAGCTCCAACTCCCCAATTCTCTGGCTACAACCCCCTATGTTCTTCGGCTACAACTGGAAGGTGGCTACAACCACCTGTCCTTGCCCTGTCGAACCGCCCTAAAATATAAGTGCTAAATGTATAAACTAAATATGTCACTGATAAACCTATCACTGTATACTCATCAACCAATCTAATCTGACCACATATACCTCAAACAATATACCACAATTCTGTACCTCAAATCATGTGCTAGAACCTCACTTTATACAACCTTTATCTGTACCAATAACTTCAGAAACATACCTGAACCAAACACCCTCAAACATGAACCAATACTAAAATTCAATAGATCTTCCTCAGATCACCTCTACAACAAGCCATAAACTCCCAAGAGGGCATCCAACATATTTACAAGGAAAACCCCCAACTTGATTCATAAATTCAACACTACACATATGAAAACCATACCCTTTTTTTCTACTTGTAGCATTCTGTTGTTGCGGTTTTGTTGTCGCGAATCCACTGCCGTGATTTTTCTCCCACACTTTTTCTTCTGCGGATTTTCTTATGCACTTTTCCTACCGTGATTTTTCTGCTGCACTTTTTCTTCTGCACTTTTCTTGCTGCACTTTTCCTGCTGCATTTTTCTTGTCGCACTTTTCCTGCCACACTTTTCCTGCCACACTTTTTCTACCACACTTTTTTCTATCAATAATACCTGCCCAAATAACCTTTCACAAAAATAGATATTCAATGATATTGAAGTGTATTTTGAATGAGAGACCCTTGTCTAGTATTTATACTTTTATGCATCTTCCTCAATGGGTTACCTTCTAACCATCTTAAACCACTTTCCTTATTTTAGGGTTAACCCACTTATAACCACTTGTCCACTTAACTTAACCCCTTTCCATAATTAGTAAGTTCTCCATTAACTTTATTATTTAAATAATTTATTTTGCATCCTCTTTGACTTATAGTGCACTCATCACTTCACTTTATTATTTAAATAATTTCTTCTTTGCAAACACTTTGACTACTTTGACCTTTTGGGGCTTCTAGATGACTCGTGAGGGTTCTCCAACTTCACATGGCCATAACTTTCTGACCGTGAGGAGTTATGTGACGTTCCACATACCACTAGAAATGGCATGACATGTACTATCCATATAGAATAGTTTTACCTGCAAATATATTAAAACTAATACCATTATTCATAAAACAAACTTGGGTCCATTAACCAAACTTTTTTGCTACCAGAATTCACTACCGAAATTTGTTCAAGGGTTGACATCAATGAAGACCAACCCAATTAATCAACAACCCCTAGCCGAAGGGGGGATAGGGTAATGGATCCCATGATTTTTCATCTCATAACTTCAAAGTTCATAGCTTACGATTAGTCTATAATGAATTTACATAAATGTACAAGCGTAATTGCATGAATGATTAGCATCTAGATTAAGTAAACGAAAGACGAGGCTTGGTAGGGACTAAGATGACATGCAACACTTGTTTTCTCAAACCTTTGTTCTCTTTTATTTATTAATTTTCTCATTGTTTATTTTATCTAGAATTTCAAGTTTAATTTTTTCTCCTTAACCTTTCTCCATTACCCTTTGTAGTATTCTAACCAGTTGATTTTCAGTATCTAAATCATGAGATTTTTTCTCTTGATTGTACTATTTAATTATTTTGATATATTTTCTATTTTTTATTTTATTAAAAAATATTTTATTATAATTATTTATTTCAATTTGTTTTTAATAAAAATAGTGATATTTTGTTCAAGATCAAATTTACTTCTAGAAATTTATTAATATTTTATGTGAAAATGTAATGGCTAATTCAATTCCAAATAGTTTAATCTGATTAACAATGATCCTTCTTTATTATTTAAAATCTTTTGATGAATTCTTTGATAATGGGTGGAGTGTTCATTATGAACAATCAAGAAAATCTACTTTCTCATATATGTCGAGATTACCAGCTATGAGGACACTAACATAGATTCATCTTACACCAAAGGACTCACTCCCTACTACATGCTTGTTATAAAACTTCTCAAACTTTAAGAGATGTATTATATAGAATACCACCTATGCAACTTTTAGAATTCTATAGAATTGTTTGGATAGAATTGTGTAGCAGGTTTCTAAATTTCCAATGTTTCTAGTAAACACTCCACCCATCATCAAGGACATTAGAAGCTATAATGGTGGAAGAGAGTGTGTTGATATTTTTATTTATAGATTAAGATAGGAAGGTGATTGTTGAGGCAACGAGAGAGGGAAGTAAATGAAAATACTCTCCCATATTAATAAGATTAATCTACTCTCTCTTCCTCTCTCCCCAAATTCTCTTCTGTAACGTCCCCGATGATCAACCCACTTGCGAGACAATGCTACTACGCGAAAACATTCTCATACATATGTAGTAAGAATTTAAATGAAGTTAATGGCATAAAAGACTAAACATATAATTACTTATAACATAAAAAATTAATGGAATCAACAGTAAATATAATCGCAACGAAATACATGATAATATTGAAAGCATCACAGACATGCATTTTAATTGAAATTAAACACATTCATATACTTATCTTTGAAATTGTGGTAACTCCACCAACCACATGCAGACCTTCCACAAACCTCCCATCCTTAGACCACGCTTCTCATCATGCTCAACAGTGGGTCACCCCTGAGATGGGACTAAGCTTCACCCAAGGCAAGAGAATCCTAGACTAGGTTGAGGTTACAGGAAAACTGCATAGAGAAACTGGAAGGATTCTCTCAAAGAGCCTTCTTATGCCCACTACTCATGGAATATCATTCCCCACATGCTTGTTTCCCCTGAGAGTATACACCTTCACAAGCATAGTCCATCGGTGCTTCACCTCCCCTCTGGGCCTTGGAGATAGGCGGATCAGGAATTCTCAGAGCTCTGTAGCTAGTACTGGACTCTCTCTAGAAGAAAACCACTTCCCCAGTAGACTCTCTCACCTGGAGAGATTTTCTCACAAGCCTGACAACCTGCCTCTTCTACCATGGGACTGACAACTCGATTCTTCCACCAGATTCCAAATCAATTCCCGCAAGTTCAGGATGACAGCAACGACAACAGCTTGGGTTAACTCACAGGTGATAGTAGCAATAGGAAAACAGGGTATGGAAATAGGAAACGATAATAGGACACTAAAACACAACACAGTTCAGGTAACACCCATTTGTAGGATGTGTGACAAGCAATTCACGGAGAGATCAATCACATACTCAACATTTCAGGCAAAGGATGTATCGACTTCTCCAGAAAACATCACAGGCTTCGGGTTTCAGAGTTCCATGAGGCTTACAGAACTCAGACGCAGAGATCCCTCGGTTCATACAACGAATGACATAATAGAGGATGAAACCCACCTCATGGATCAATTCTTAGGTTAAATTGCATGTGCCTGGGCCGACACATGTCTCCCATGAGGTTGCATGCACTCCATCAGCATGTGTTCCCTTTTTCACACGTTCCCCCTCCCAGGAACTTAGAATAAAAACATACATTTCACATAGCTTTTGGAGTAATAATAAATTATTATTCCCAAGGACTTAAGACCCTAGGCTTAGCCCCTAAGCTCACCACTTACCCTCTCTTTCCAACCTTTCATTCCCTTTTCTCCCCTACCCTCTATGTGGAATCTTAGTCCCCCATCACTCTTTCTTCGTGGTCGGCTTACATGCAGCGATGTTTAATATTTATTAATTTTCTTCATATTACATATACAAAAATAGGCTCCTAGCCTTTAACACTTAGGCTCTCCAGCCTAATATATACATAATCCCACCAACTTATAAATACTTGGCTCACCAACCTAAAAAACATGATTTAAAATTCATAAACATTATTACAATAGGGATCATCCTTGGGGATATTACAATCCCCTCCCCTTATTTTTGCAATGTCCTCAGTGCAACTCTTTACACAGCATCAACAAGATTTTAAAAATATTCAAAAAGATGCAGGTATTATTCCCACATAGAATCCTCATGCTCCCATGTTGCTTCCTCAGGACCGTATCCGGTCCACTGAACCTTTACAATCCCTATGGCTCGATTTCGAAGATGTTTGCTTTTCCAGTCTGTGACATCCCTCTCTAGCGCACAAAGAAAACTTATTCTTTGAGGACACTTGCTCGCAAGTGATCTGGACTTTTACGATATTAAAACTCTTGTCCTTGATTATGATGCGTTATGATAGATTTCATGATGTTTTACTTCCTTGACATAGACAGGTGCTATTGACTTAGTTTTATTGAGTGTGCAGGGTTTTTGGACCTTGAGGATGCAGAGGCATCGATGGAACCCCTTGGACTCCGGGTTGAGTCAGGGAGTGTGCTGTTTGGGTTGATTTATTTACTGTGATATTCATTGATTTGATGATTGATGTGGACATGTTCTGACACGATTGTTGATGATGTAGGCTGATGATATCTTTTCGACCAGACTCACATATGGAGTAAAGGGGCCACACACGATTTCCAAAGAGGTTGAGGGAGAGGTGTGGACAGTATCCCTGCCACAGCCTACTATCACTCCCGCCATGGCTCGAACTGTAGGTTAACGATTACCTAGTTCGAGAGGATCCACAATTCCGTGAGGGCAGACTGCGACAGTCACTCACGATGACTCTAAGGGGTGCGCAATAAGGCGGGGGCCTTATTCCTTAGAAAACCTTAGTCTCCCACAAGTTCACCTGGCGGAGTGTTGACTCCAGGGGTTATAGATGTCTACCAATCAGTCAAGTTTGTGAGTGGCACCCTTGGATCACGTGGTGCATCCTGAAGGGCACGTCGCGTGAAAGAAACACAAGTTAGCGAGTGGCACCCTTGGAGCACGTGGTGCATCCTGAAGGGCACGTTGCGCAAAAGAAACAACCGAGGTGAGTGGCACCCTTGGAGCACATGGTGCGTCCTGAAGGGCACGTCGCATTGATGTTGAGGAAGGAACAAACCTAGATGGCCCTAAGACATTTAACACCTTAATAAACTCTTAAAACGACTTCCCTAAATAATTGTCACCTAGTTCAGAATCTAAACCTAAGTCTAAAACTTCTCTAGGGTAAAATTTTGTTTAGCCTTAAGAAAAAGACCCTATAAAAATAAAAATAAAGATATAAACTAAAACCCACTTAAGTAATAGCTTTAGTCTTCTTAAATTTAGAGGGTAAAATGAAGAGAGGAATAATTTAATTAAAATCCGTGGTTTTAAATTGTAAAGAGGAAATAAATTATTTAACTTGTGGAAGTATAAAAAGATTTTAAATTAATAATAAAGGGAAAAGAGTAAATAGCGCAACTGCCATTTTGGCTCTAATA
>JASDQU010101872.1:591247-610522 GCA_032191745.1 Picea mariana
TATGATTGATGACATGATGTTTACTGCATTGACATAGACAGGTGCTATTGACTCAGTTTTATTGAGTGTGCAGGGTTTTTGGACCTTGAGGATGCAGAGGCATCGATGGAACCCCTTGGACTCCGGATTGAGTCAGGGAGTGTGCTATTTGGGTTGATTTATTTACTGTGATATTATATTGATTTGATGATGTGACGTGGACTTGTTCTGACACGATTGTTGATGATGCAGGCTGACGATAGCTTGCCAACCAGACTCACATATGGAGTAAAGGGGCCACACATGATTACCAGAGAGGTTGAGGGAGAGGTGTGGACAACAGCCCTGCCACAGCCTACTAGCACTCCCACCATGGCTTGAACTGTAGGTTAACGATTATCTAGTTCAAGAGGATCCACGATGCCATGAGGGCAGACTGCGACAGTCGCTCATGATGACTTTAAGGGGTGCACAATAAGGTGGGGGACTTATTCCTTAGAAGCCCTTAGTCTCCCACAAGTTCAACTGGCGGAGTGTTGACTCCAAGGGTTATTGATGTCTACCAATCAGTCAAGTTGGCGAGTGGCACCCTTGGAGCACGTGGTGCATCCTGAAGGGCACGTCGCGCAAAAGAATCGAACGAGGTGAGTGGCACCCTTGGAGCATGTGGTGCGCCCTGAAGGGCACGTCACATTGATGTTGATGAAGGAACAAGCCTAGATGACCCTAAGACATTTAACACATTAAGAAATTCTTAACCAACTTCCATAATTAAATGTCGCCCAGTTTAGAGTCTAAGTCCTATGTCTAAAACTTCTCTAGGGTAAAAAAATTTTCTAACCTTAAGAAAAAGACCCTATAAAAATAAAAATAAAAATTTAAACTAAAACCCACTTAAGTAATAGTCTTAGTCTTCATAAAAATTTTGGAGTAAAATGAAGAGAGTAAGAATTTAATTAAAACTAGTGGATTTAAAAATTGCAAAGAAGAAATTACTTCTTAACTTGTGAAAGTATAAAAAGATATTAAATTAATAATAAAAGGAAAATATTAAATGGTGCAACTACCATTGGGGCTCTAATAAAAAGGGGAAAGAAGGGAATAATAAAAATTAGGAAACTAAGGAATAGGGGGAAACATAATAAGGGAAAGAGGGGAACTTATGGTAAAAAGCGAGGTCAACATAGTAAGGCATTTGCAATTAAGAACCTTCTAAAATTAACTAAATTAGCAACTTCATTTTAGGGAAAGTATTTAAACCTGAAAGGGAATCTAGGAACACCTAGGAGTAAATTTAGGAGCAACTCTAGGTGGGTGAGGGACATGAGATAATTAATAAATTAAAGAAAATAAATTTTGGAGGAAAGTGGGGGATGAATGACACTTGTACGATGGAGAAATTTTAGAAGATTTCATTAACACTTAAATTAAAAAGAAATTTAGGGAAATTTTGGAGGTCTAAAACTCTATAAAAGAGAGGAAGGAGGAGGAAGTAGGGGGTTGGTTGTTAGCGTAATGTTACGCTGCCGAATTTGTGACTTGACTGATTACTTGTGGGGAGTTGAGTTTTCCTAGCTTGGATAGGAGTGGTAGCTCAGCCTTGCGAGGTGAGCTGGGAGCTAGACATACCATCTGGATAGCGTGTGGCCCCTTTGCGGCTTGGGGGGCTAAGGGGTAAGCAGAGTACCCCTAGCGATTGGTTGGGAGGTATCGGTGAGGTCTCAACGATCGGCGAGTGGGAGCGGCAGGGAGCACGCGGACATCCTTCGAGGCAGGCGATAAGGCAATGGTATGATTTATATTTTCTTAGACTAGAATGCATTACAGCTTGCTGAGATTGGTATATCGGGGTAATTAGATTGTTTGGCTATTTTTATTTATTTACCCGACAATCACAATTATGACTGTTGTAACTGTGGTTTTTATTTTAAATTCTCATGCGATACAGTATTACTGTTGAAATCATGTACAGATTTATATTCTATGGGTTTCTTGGAGATAAATTACAACTAAATCACTATTGAAAAACTCAGATAATAATTTGTTACTGATGTTAATTACCTCTGTAAATAAATTTTTTCCTCTATTTTTAATAGATATAAAAAACAATTGATTTCGTTCTATCCCCTCTTTCTTACTGGCATTTTTGTTGAATGATTCGTCTGGCATTCAGCCTTGTAGTCTGATTACTGAAGAAATTCCCATTCTATCCAATTCGTTGTAATGGGGTACTAAGAGTGTTACTGGAATTTGGGTTAGTAATTGTTACTGTAACTTAGTTTTGGCAACTGTGTTTATGCTCGTCCCCTTCCCTACGTGGTGTTGGCGTTCCATCGTGAGCTTTACACCTCTACCGCTGATTTGAGGCTACGTAATGATGGATGGCTTGTTGGATTAGAGATGGAGCATGGTTGAGGGAACTTAGTCTCCCACCTTGTGCATGTTTTCTTTTGGCTTTAACCTACATTTTTTTTTTCTTGAAGAAACCTTACTTGTCTCTGGCACAGTTCATACTGAGATTGGTTCTTTTGTGGACTAGAGCCAGCGTTGTGCCATACCCCCACCATCTTACAATTGTGGTGACTTACGATTTATCACTTTGCGACCTCTCACCCTTGGTTAGCCAATTATGGGACTGTAACGTATCCACCTTACCCTTAACTTTTAACACACAAAAAAACCTTTTTTTTACCAGGATGCGATGTCTTAATGCTCGACAACGAAATTTCATGATGAGTGACAGTGCGGCGGGCAGTGAATTTCCTTGGGTAAATAGAAACGGCCCAAGCATTGTTGGGTGAATGCAGTTGGTTGAACAAAAATATTAATGACGACAACTGTAGAATTGACTCTATTTCCCTACGTTACAATTTCTACATTTCTATTTCAATATTGAATAGACTGTATTTCCAGTCTCTACATTGCTTTTCCAGTGTCTAAAATTTTTATTCGAACCAAATATCTGAATCCACATCAACGCTGAACATTTTCTAAGGTGCTCAACTCCTACTTAAATTGTCACATTGAGTTAAGTATGGAGGAATCTTATTCTAGGAAAACTCGCTTGTGTCTTACCGTCTGAACCCTGAGTTTTTATTTAAACCCTCTGCATTTTTGGGTGCCTGGTAGTAGCATTTTTGGGTTGCGAACCAGCGTTGAATGCAAACAGCCTCTCGACTGATCATCCTTATTGTCGAAATTACTTAAGACACGGCCAAGAGAAATTGCCATTTCGACTGCTACCTTTGATATCATGATTTCTGGCATGCACCCTTAGTTGCCCTTGACTTCTGACATACACACCAGCCACGAGTTTCTTGCTACCTTGTTGCCAATAGTATCCTTGTCCTGGCAGAGTTGGTTGGGCCGCTGGTTTCGCTTGATACAGAGAGGGTATAGTAGCGTGATTGTATAGTTACTGCATTAAATGGCTACTGTATCATGCATGTAACGACTAGTGACTGTTGGTTTATGTAATAATAATGATTATTGCGTTATCAACTAAGATGCAGTATTGGTGTTTAAAACATAGCAAATCGATTTTATTATCAATCAATTGCACGATTATTGCAAAAGACATGTAATGATATGGCTGCCTTATTGTACTGTTGCTATAGTTGTATTGTAATAAATATTATAAAATGGTATATTGTGTAACGATATCGCTACTGTAACATATAGGTTGAAATATAAGGGAATGGTTATTTGCAACTTAAAATAAATTATATCTTTAGTGTTAGACCACATGAAATGAAATTTTATTGTTATTTATTGCAAGGTCATTATAGTGTAAATTGAAATGTCGATTGGTCTTATGGGAAGTTTTTATAATGTAATGCATTGGTAACATACAAGAAGTACAATGATTATTATTTTATTTGCAAGTCATTTTAATATAAAACGTGATGTTGTTAAGGCATTATGGTAAGGATAGTGTAATTTTATTGCATTGATAACACCCAAGATGTAATGTGATTATTATTTATTTGCCAAGTTAGTAAAAAGGTATATTGTTTATATCATTTTATGGAAATGTGGTTGAGTTTCGTTGAATGTATAATCTTACATACCTAAAATAAATGTTAAATTTTATTGCAATTAGGTGGTGGTGTATTTATTCAATTCTTATTTTCTTTTATATTTAGTCTTTATATCTTCTATAATTATAACTTAATGTAAGGCCAAGATGTAAGGTGGTCGATATTTATTGTCAAGGTTATTTAAAAGAGATATTATTGATATCATTGTGGGAATGTGGTGGAATGTTGCCAAATTTGTTAACATATAAAAGGGCAATGTCTTTAAACTAGTACAATCAGTCATTTGGTAATAGGGAATTGCAATTAATTGATTTTACATTATCTTCAGGGATAGATTCGACAACTCGTGAACTAATGGAAATTATAGAGAATAACGTATCAATAATTGATGCTAATTGAGTCGTGGATAATGCCTTGTCCTAATGATGGTTGGTTGTTGTCAGAGTCCGTTCGGGTTTATTTTTTTTGTAGTGGTCATGGTTATTTATTAATTATTGTTGTACGTGGTTGTAATCATTTTATTGCTTGGTCAATTTGTGTTGGGCGAGATGTAGACACCTCCATGTTCCTCAGAACAGTCGCCAGCCCTGAGACCTTAAATGGTTAAAATCGATGGAAACCTAGGCTTGAGCGTTGCTTATGTGTCTTGGAGGTCCTAACCATTGCATGGTAGGACGGATGGGTAGTTAGTCTTATTATTGTCTGTTGATTGTCGTTCTTTGATTGCAAAGGTTTATGCGCATCTTAGATCTCTATGTTGTCATCGCATTGCATACGTCACATTCATCATCGTATGGCGACGCAGAGTCGAATGTATTTACTATTCTTGTACACATGTGCACACACACACAAAAAAAAATTGCACTTGTTATAAGAGGTTGTCTCCATAACGAGGAGGTTCCTTACATATAAGTAACAAAATGTTAAGGTGGACTGATTTTTAATTACCTTATCTAGCAAATTGGATCTTGAGGTCTTCCCTATTCTTTTCCTACGATCAACCACAACTTTATAACCATACCTGTAACCAAGTTGGAGGTCTTCCTCCGTGGTTCCAGTTCCGAAGTCATCACCCTGCATTGCAAAAGGGTATGGTTTTTTAATGTTTTTGGCTGCAATTACCTTAAAGTTGTAAGGTGATACAAATAATATTCTTAAGATGTTTGGGTACTTACAATTCATGATTGTAACCTCATGTAGCCGCCCGGGCCTAGCTTGTGTTGGCCATGTTTGGAAATCCGTTCTTTGGTTTCCTTCGAAGTGTCAGTGAACCTATCATCAAAATTTTCAAGTATGTTATATATAACAACACTTTTATTTAAATATAAAGAAAAATAAAGCTAGTATTGAATTCAAAAAATTGTAATTTACCTTGGTGTACCAGTTATTTATTCTCCTGATTTTCTCAAAATCTTCTCTTTTGCATCATAAATGATTGCCTTCCACTCTCTCTCTGGAATTGAGGGAGGACACTCATACCTAGGATTTTTTTCCAAGCTTCATCTATAAACATCCCGGGTATATTTTAAATATTCACCCATTGCAGATGTGATCGCTTTTGTATTGAACGTGTCTACACCAAAGAGGCCTTCAAGATAATCCATAAGTTCCTTTTTGATGTTGGAATTCTAGAAATTCCACCTCATGCGTAAGGTTTCCCCAAAAATAGACAAGTCCTTTCTCTCTACGTGCCTATAAAAAAGGTTGTTTCCTACACACAAAAATATATGGTCATTAATTTAAAATTAATAATCTAGACGATTTCTGTATGAGGACAGCATTAAACGATTAAAATATGATTTAAAACTACCTAGGAGTCTTGATTGTTTTAATGGAAGTCCATTATTGTTGACCAAAAATGTGCACGGAAGGGTCCCCATGCTTGTCACGTGTCTAGCTCTAGGAAATGCATCCATCTCAACCACATCACTATGATCCTCATCTATGCCACCTTCTCTAGGCTCCGATCGAGGTGTGGATTCCTGTCGGTGCATGTCATGGCTTTTATAGGCATGAGGTGTGGAAGATGGAGAAGTAAATAGTGCTCTAGCATCTATATGACCGCCTGCATCAGGACTCTGTCGCGTCTCTGTAGCACCACTACTACCAACCACGGGCTGAACAGGCTCTAAATAATCCTTTATAAAAAGTTTTTTTTTTTTTCATGAGATAATGTAAAAGTTAAAGAACAAAGTATCATAATTGAACATATGAGTGCATTAAACAAAAAAAAAAATTATGGTTATTACCTTATATGTGTTAAGTTGTGACATAAGGAGATTGATCCTTTCTTTGATGTCCGTAGTTTGTTCTGGATGATCTAAGAAGCTAAATAGTTCCTTGTTAGCTTTAATGATCTTTTTCTTTTAATGAGAGCATTGGATCAACTCAAGAATAAAATCCCTCCTCATCGGTGGAATCATGATCCACATGGCCTGCTCACTACATATAATTTCATCAAAAACAATGTTATTTCAATAAAATTATATAAGAAAATAATAAAAACAACATGAAATGAAAGTGGAAATTGATAATCATTTACATGTTCTGTGGAAGACCCTTTTCCACAATCATCTTTCCACATTATAACATAATTAGAACCCCCAAATATTTAAAAAATTGTCAATGATAAAAAAAAACCAATGTTAACGATAATATTTACAACAATGTTAAAGATAATAAAAAAATAGAATGAAATAAGTAGAGGTTTCTTAAAGAGATGTTGCATAAGAACCTGCACACTATTAGTCAATGTTTCTATTTGATTCAAATGGTAATCCACAAATAACTCTTCCCCGGGAGCTATCCTTTTTATTGCGCACAGGACTACTCGATTCTCTTCACGTCCCTCAAATATGCAATTCGGTTGTTTGTTTGTTGTTCCAGGTCATGTGTTGTTTATAAACCCTGCGATATTGTCAGAATCTTTAGGCATTCCATCAATATAGATAGTCACTCCCTTATTTTTATCCATGTTTATTAGTTGTATATAATTTGCAGCGAGTGCATATCTCTGCATACTTTGCATGTACCAGACCAACATCATCCAATCGTTATAATTGTAACATGGTCTAACATAGTCCATCAATTTAGTTACTGTATTGTATTTTACAATTATTCCATCCATGGAAAATAGACCCAAGCCATGCAGGGAGGATTGTGCAATGTGATATGTCCTATTGTTTACAATGAAGTCAACATCTATAGGAGGTAGTTCCTTAGGTACCCATTGCTTCACCAGATGCTTATACCTGAGTGGAACATCTATGTCTCCTATGCTCTCATCATCATAAGAGCATGATCCTCCTTTGGGAAGAAAAAAATTCATGCATCTACAAAATTGTATTCTGATTTTTTCACCTCTGGTCCTTGTTTTCTTATCATATCTACTAGAAACAGTCACATTTTTGGCCTCCATTTGTCCTAATCTTTCCTCATTCGACGAAGAAATATCTGACAGGTACCTGTTTGGTTGTACCTTCAGTTGCATGTGCACGTGTTGTTAGTTAGTAGTCCATCATCATATTCATAGTTCTAAATAAATTTTTTATATCAGATCCATAGGAATTGACCAGATTTGTCATTTCAAATATTTCCAATGCAAGAACTTTCTTAGAAACATGGTACCTAGATTTAATCCTAATGCATGATATTTTATGTTTGGATGCCTTGGTGAGCCGAGGGATCCATGGCTTAATTTCGTTAGACACTTGACACTTGCTAGAAGCATATTGCATCAGATTTTTGTCTGCATGAGGAATACAACCACATCCACTCTCATGTTTCTCCATGGTAAGATGCATCAAGTCCACAAAGGTACGAGTCTATGATAGTTGGATATGATGTGGACTAATGATTAAATGTCTAACGAAATCTGTCTCAGGAATCCTTAAACATGGTTGGCTCATTAAACACAAGGTCTAATTAAATTCCACCACATGGAAATGCAACCTCAACATGAATGAACTTGGAAGGACTAGTGGATATGATGTGAACTAATGATTAATTGTCTAAGGAGATATGTCTCGATAATCCTTATAAGATCCATGTCTTGTGTTATAACACCTCTCATATAAGAAGAGCCATGTCTCGTGTTCTAACACCTCACATATAAGAAGAGCTATGCATCTTTGATATGGATAGAGGAGAAAAGTATTGAGGGAGATGATTTTCCTAGAGAGATTGATTAGCGATCAAGAAGATGAAACATAGATGCATGCCCTTCAAGCTACAGATTTTTATAAGAGACTGTTTTGATCACATCTCAAGGATGTTTCCAATACCATTGCCACCGAAGTGAGTGATTGACCACAATATTAAACCTATTCTAAGAGTTGTGCCACCCACTAGTGCACCATATAGTCTCTCTGGGTCAAAGAAGAAGGAGTTAAAGTGACAACCAAAGGAATTTATAAACAAGAGTTACATTTGGATGTCATGTTTACAGTATGGAATATCATCTCTCTTCCAACTAAAATTGGATGTGACACTCTCGTTGTGCATGCAACACCTTGAGAGTGAGGAAACACTATCTAGAACCTCTAATAGTAGATGCATTTGAAAATATGAATAAGGGAAATGTATTCACCAAAATTTACCTTTGCTAAGGATACTATTATTTTTGTATCACAAAAGGTGATGGAGAAAATGACTTGTGTATCTAGGTATGGAATATTTGAATTTCTAGTCATGTTCTATGGGTTGTGTACTACCCCAACCACATTTTATAGAATAATGATTAATATCCTTAGGTATTTCTTGAAAGGTTTGTTGTAAGTTATTTGGATGATATTCTGGTGTACAACCAAAACATGGAAGAACATCATGAGGCTTACTTGAGACAAGGGTTTGAGGTGCTTCACAAAAACTAGTTGTTTTTTAAACAATGCAAGTGTTTGCTTGACCAAGTGGAGATTCCATTGTCAGGGCATTCGATTTTCATGACACAATCATGATAGATCCTAAAAATTTCAAGGCACTTGAATATTGGGACAAGCCAACTATTATTCATTAGTTTTAACCATTCTTGAGTTGGTTAATTACTACATGAAGTTAATTCTTCTCATCTTAGTAATTTAACATATTAAAAATGGTGGTTATTGGCCCATGTCTTATTGGATCCTCTTGATTTGGATCCCTGTCCAATGTTTATGGATAAACTAACCCCTAGAACTAGGAATCTTTCCTTTCTAGTATCCAAAATATACCCTCAAATGATCCTAGTAATGTGAAAATAATTAGGGGAGATTTTAACATGACAAAAAGCCTCAAGAAAAAAAAAAAAAAGAATTTGTAGGCTAGATGGAATTTGCACTAGAATTGTAGACAATATTGGAGAGCTTCAATTAATGTGTAACGACCTCCTTGTTACGACAACCACTCTAATAACAGGTGCAATTTTTTTTTTTAAGGTGTGTGCACGCATGTAGAAGTAACAAGCACACTTGACTCTATGTCGCCACCCGACAACCAACAAGACACAACCACGATGTTCATCACAAGAAGACTGAAGGCACACAACGAGTAACTGCCAACAATATAAACGACATAGACATAAGGAAGAATCCATAACAATAGATTTTACTATTTCTGCACAGGAAAGCAGGGCGTTTAATCTTAGTCCTCTGCTCCGGAGAGAGAGAAGGCCAGATAGTCTCCTGGCCAACTGCTCAGGAAGAAACTAGTAACCTGACTACAAACAAGACACAAGCAAGACGAACACAACAAGACGACATACGACATACAAGAGTAACAACAAGAAATAACGTCCATAGACAAAAGGCGCCACCAGGTAACCACAAGCATTTAACGACACACTAGGTTATGAACAGTACGAACACAGAAGGAAGAATCCATGGTAGTAGAGTTTACTATTTCTGCATAGAAAAGCAGGGCTTTTAGTCTTATGTCTTCTCGAAAGAAGATTAGACAGGCTCCTGGTCGACTGCTCAGGCAGAAACTAATAAATCTTTTAGGGAGTTGCAGTAGTGGAAACTGTGCCTTTAAACAGCTCGAGACTACTGATACGGCTCAGAGTGTGTCGCAAGAGTGGAAACTGTGTCTTTAAACAACCCGAGACTCTTGATACGGCACTTGATTCCTTACACAGAAAAATTACACACACAGACATATATACTAAGGTTACATGGAGGTGTCTACAAGGAACAATGCCCTCATTACAGACTCAGAAATCCTATTGTACTTAATCAAGGCTATTATACCGTAAAAGTTTATTAATAATGATAAAAGTTACAATAACACGGTCATGAAATATTAAACACCTTATATTCGTATCACAATCCGGGCCACGATTTACAATTACGAACCCTCTTATGCTACAACCATAAGATCTACAATGACCTTACTAAATGAAAACACTCAATAAACAGGAGGATCTCACAATTCAACATCTTTTAAGATCATAAATTTCTTTAATAAGGCAATAATAACTACGCCATTCCTTCTTGTAAGTTATCTACCCAACTACACTCTATATTATGTGGCGACAATACCCTTACACTAAGGATAACCTCATAATTTTTAACCAACATCTTAAACAAAATAAAAATGAGACATCATGGTTAAAAACTATCCATGGTAAAAATCCCCATATTAAAAAATGTCACATATAAAGATATCAACTTTTAGAAGGACAATATATAAAATAGGGATACATTTCTTTTAAATTGACAAAGCTTAAAAGACAATACTCATTGTCAACATATAAAGGTACCCTCATATTATAATTGAAGTCAATTAAAAATAATAATGTGGCATCCCAATTATAATCTGTCCATGTATAAAGATGACCATATTTTAAAAGCCATATTTAAAGGTATCCATTTAAAAGACAATAAATAAAAAGCGATATATTTTCCATGACAAATTTTGGAAGCAAAACTCATTGTCCGTATATACAACAACATCATATCTATAAATAACATCATGCTTAAAATATCAATATGACATCATGATTAAAATGACAATATGTAACCAAACAATATTTAAATCGATCATATTTAAAAATAACAAAATTTAGAAAGGACCCAATAACAATAATTAAAATGCCAATAATTAAAAATAGCCACATTAAAATGACAAGATATAAATTCACCTCATAATTATATATTAATGGTGACACTAACATTTATTAATTATTGGCATAAATATTACCCTTACATTACCATTACAATAATATAACGTATTTAACATTTTAATAACCTTCCTTACATTCCTACGATTACCTTACACAATAGCATTTCATTCATACATTACGATAACATTACCATCCATCCATTTAATATGATTCATTTAATATAAGGTCAAGCTTTTATGAGAACAGACTGTTCCATTCTGGTAAATTAGAACCAAGATAGCTGCAATTAACCGACACAGAACGAAACAGGTAAGGCCAAAACTAAGCTTCATTCTAAAACGGTGTCTGCGTCCCACTGACTCGTTGTTGGCATGCGGTTAAGGTTTCAAGTTACAGAAATAAATATCAGTGAAGAGGAATACTGTTGCCAGCGTGTTATCATTGATTATGTAAACAAAATCCTCGCTGTCATGTAACAGAACGGGTCGTGGTGGTGATTTTGGAGCGCAGGGTTAAGCATTCGGATTGCTGGTAGAGTTGATATGAAAGGTAAAGGAGGGAATGCCAATGCAGAGCAATCCTTATAGCGTAAATGCAGGGATGTGCTGCTGAAAATCGTGAGTGCATTATCCAACAATCGCGCACCCATCAACCAAGGATTGGCAACCATTACGCAGGGAGTTAATACAAACGTAGAAAATGCTCACTCCTGTGCACACGCAGTATTACAGCGCAGCAATAAAACACAATAAAAATCGCAGCAAAACTCACTCTGTGAATAGAAACGCCCACAAAAATAAAACGCCATAAAACACGCACGACAAATCATACCAGAAATTAAATGCACACTGTAAGAACGCAAAGACAGTAACCTGTAAAATGATTTGCCTCAACCGATTGCCCACAGGGACTAAAGAAAATGCCCACCATCAGAGGAATTCGCTCTTAGAGAAGACAAAAAAAACACCCAGCAACGCGCAATAAAAGTTCCATCCCCCAAGAGATCGAACACCCACAGAAAATCGAACCCGCAGAACATAAATTGCCCACAAAAATTATGAAAAGAAACGCCGCTATATAAAAGAGAAAATCCCAAAAATTGCTCACTGTATAAAAAGAACGCCACTGTATAAAAAGTGCCACGGTATAAAAATTGCAATGCCATTGTATAAAAATTTGCCCACTGTGTAAAAATGCCACTGTAAGAATGCCCATGCCAAAAACAAAAATGCCCATAGACAAAGGTAAAATGAAAATGCCCAATGAATTGAAGCACCACCAAACGAATGCAGAAAGCCAACAAATTCAGAAACGCCCCACGAAAACCAACCATGAAAACGAAATCTTCAACGGATCGAAGGATAAATAATATAAACATTTTCCAATGCTCATACAGATGAATGCTAGATCTAAACACCAGATCAACCGATCTTAGAAATCAAAACCAAACAAGGTGCCAGAGGGAATGCCAGATCTAGTTTTAATCCCATAAAATATCCAGCAAGCGAGATCGCCAGAACCAGCATTCAGAACATCTACCCAAACAAAGGTTTCCAGAACAACATCACTAGAGCATACAAAAAAAACTACAACTGCTAATGCAACATCTTACAATAATACATCATAATCACCGAAGTGAATAACTAGGCAGTCTACTCTACTAAACACATGAGCATATCGTTTCCTTACGCCCGCCTCGATGGCATCCACGTGCTCCGAGCCTCTCCCGCACCATGCCGCTCCTTCTCGCTGACCGTAGAGAGCTCACCGATACCTCCCAGCCAATCTCTAGGGGTACTCTGCTTCCCCCTTAGCCCCCCCGAGCCGCAAAGGGGCCACGCAAGATCCAGAAATAAGACTAGCTTCTCAACTTGCCTCCAAGGCTAAGCTACCACTCCAATAAAGCTGAGCAATTCCCAACTCCTCACAAGCAAACAGTCAAGCCACAATCCGGCAGCATAACGTTACGCTAACCGTTCATCCCTTTCTTCCTCATCTTCCCTTTTCTTTATAGAAATTTGAGAACCACCTACTTTCCCTAAATCACTATTAATTTAAGTTTTAATGACAATCCTCCAAAAGTTCTCTATCGTCCAAGTGTCACTCATCCCCCATGTTTCTCCAAAATTATTTTCTTTAATTTAAATAAAAGACTCATTTCCCTCACCCCCCCTAAAGTCGCTCTTAAAATTACTCCTACGTGTTCCTAGATCCCCTTACACGCTTTTAATAACTTTCCCTAAAAGAAGTTGCTATTTTAGTTCATTATAGAAAGTTATTAATTGTTGATTCCTTTTTGCTTTTTTACCCTATGACCCCTACTTTCCTTTATTAAGTTTCCTTTCTTACAAGTTTCCTTATTTCTATTATTGGTTCCTTTCTTTTTTTTCTTTTTCTTTTTTTTTTTAAAACAAAAACCCAAAAAGATAAATGCACTTATTAAACTTTTCATTATATTTCTAAAATCCTAACTTTTATACTCCCACACTTTAATAATTTTATTTCTTCTTTATATTTTAAAAACCATGGGTTTCAATTAATTTATCTCCCTCATTACTTTACCCCCCCTTAACTTAAGAAGACTTACTAATACTTAGGAGGGTTTTGGTTAGCGTCCTTATGTTTATTTTTTGTAGGGTCCTTTCTTAAGGATAATCAAATTTTATCTTAGAGATGTTTTAAATTTAGGTTTAGATTTGAACTGGGCGACAATTCATTAGGGGAGTCATTTTGAGAATTTCTTAAGGCATTAAGGTCTTAGGGTCATCTAGGTTGTCTCATCATCATCATCAATGCGACGTGCCCTTCAGGACGCACTACGTGCTCCAAGGGTTCCACTCGCCTCGTTTGCTTCTATTGCGCGACATGCCCTTCAGGATGCACCACATGCTCCAAGGGTGCCACTCGCCAACTTGTGTTTCCTTTATGCGACATGCCCTTTAGGATGCACCACATGCTCCAAGGGTGCCACTCACCGACTTGACTGATTGGTAGACATCTATAACCCCTGGAGTCAACACTCCACCAGGTGAACTTGTGGGAGACTAAGGGCTCTAAGGAATAAGGCCCCCGCCTTATTGCGCACCCTTTAGAATCATCGTGAGCAACTGTCGCAGTCTGCCCTCACGGCATCGTGGATCCTCTCGAACTAGGTAATCGTCAACCTACAGTTCGAGCCACGGCGGGAGTGCTAGTAGGCTGTGGCAGGGCTGCTGTCCACACCTCTCCCTCAACCTCTCTGGAACTCGTGTGTGGCCCCTTTACTCCATATGTGAGTCTGGTCAGCAAGCTATCGTCAGCCTGCATCATCAACCATCATGTCATAACATGTCAACAACATATCATCAAATCAATAAATATCACGGTAAATAAATAAACTCAAATATCACACTCCCTGACTCAATCCGGAGTCCAAGGGTTCTGTCGATGCCTCTGCATCCTCCAGGTCAAAAACCCTGCACTCTCAATAAACTGAGTCAATAGCACCTGTATATACAATAGTAAAACATCATGTCATCTATCATAATGCATCATAATTGATTATAAATGTTTTAACATCAGAAAAGTCCAGATCACTTGCGATCAAGTGTCCTCAAATAATAGGTTTTCTCAGTGCGCCAGAGCAGGATGTTACATAATGAATTCCACCCATTGTAATGGAAACTATACATGGAATAGCAAGAGAGGAGGAATCCATCATATGGTAGAAAAATAAATTAGTTTCTTATGGTATAAAAATTTATGAAAAAGAGTATAGAATGGGAGTCCCTCATCCTACCAAGTGCATTCTTTTACCATTGGCCAATTCTCCTTCATTTCTTACCTAGGAAATGATCCAAGAGAACTCCTTTTTGCTTAAAACAATGTGGCTAATTTATCCTAGTTGTAGAGAAATCATAAATAATTTGTGGAATCATGCTAAATTTTGGGTGGGCTCATATATGTAACATTTAAAAAAAAAGAGATAGATGTATGCATGCTCAAAATACAAGAGGAAATCATGGCCATGCGAATGACTTAATCCTTACAACAAATATAAAGAGACCTCAAAAACTATTTTGACCTATAGAAAAGGAAGGAGGAGATTCACTTCTGTCATAAATCATGTATCTGCTAGTTAAATAATGGAGATAAAAACTACAAATCCTTCCATAAGACAACTATGAACTATAAAAACATTAGAAAAATTATGAACCTGCAAATTCCTAGTGGGAAGAGATCTATGATTGGAAGGATGTCGAAGCAAAACTCACTTACTTCTTCAAAAATATCCTCTTTGATCCATCCATCGAGAGGTAGGAAATCAAAAATAACATCACAATAAAAATTCTAAAGCTAATCTCTAATTAGAAAAACAACTCCCTTATCTAACCTATCACCGTGATAGAATTCGACCAAGTAGCGAAAGAAATTTCACTCAGGAAATCCTGATGCCCATATGGTTGCCATGCAAATTTATTTCATGAATTATGGGATGTCATTGGGATGTTGAACACTCCACATCCTCTAGTAACATATTGAAAGCACTCAATTCCACTTTTCTTTCCCTCATTCCCAAGGAAAATGTTGATAACACTCTTGATAAATTTCACTCAATTCCCTTATGTAATGTATCCTACAAAGTCATCTCAAAAGTGGAAACCAATTATATTAAGCCTCTTCTTGAGAATATCATCTCCAAAGAGAAAGGAGGCTATGTGGGTAAAGAAAAAGTATTGGACATTTTCATTGCTACCCATGAGTTGATACACTTTATGAGGAAATGAATACACCTAGTAATGATGATCAAGAGACATGTCAAAGGACTTTCTATGACTCTATTGGAACTTCTTCCAAAACATGCTCACATCCTTTAGATTATGTAACTTATAGATCCACTAGATTATGAATATAATAAAATCAACCTTTTGTTGCATTCTTATCAATGAATCCCCATTGAACCCCTTCTCAACAAGCAGAGGAATCAAGTAAGGACATCCCCTCTCAACCTTCATTTTCATTTTAATTGTTGAAGGCCTATGGTGAAAACTTTCCAAAGCCAAAGAATATAGGAATATCAAAGATTTTTCTTACTCTCCCCTAGATGAAAGTATTTTCCCCCTTCAATTCCTTAATGATACAATTCTTGCAAGAATTGTATCATTAAGGAATTGAAGGGGGNTTTTCCCCCTTCAATTCCTTAATGATACAATTCTTGCAAGAATAACTCTTCACTATTGCACCCACCACTTTAGATCACCTAGTTTTAATAATAGGTCTAACATTTGATTCTTGGGTATATAAACACTTAGCACTTCATGGTGGGATAGTAGGAAACATTCTTGGGTTGGATATGATAGACACATTTCTCATAGGCTCAAGAAAAATCTTAAAATTTGTTTTTTCCCTTGTATTCCCAACTTCACTTATGGGGTTAGGAATAAATATAGGAGATATACTTCTATCAACATGATCTAGAATTTTATCTCGAAAAAAATCCTTTATCACTTACTCAACAAGAGATGTTTCTTATTCCTTTGCATTGCGAAAAACCACATACAATCATTATTTGAAAAAAATCACCCAAATCATTTGTAGGGAATCAAACCTCCTGCGACACCATAGATGTGGATTGTTCTAGGAAAATTTGTTCATATAAATATCTCTCATATGCACCACATGGAATATTGTTAACAAGTGTCCCACATTGAATTGATGAATTGATGATGGAAACAAGTGGGTGTGTGAGTCAAATTTTAGTCCAGAAACCCTAGCATATCATTAAGCATGAAAATAGTCTATCCATGTAAAATTTCAGTGCATGCATAAAAAAATTTGAAAAAATTTCAACATTGGCCCCATTCACAGGTCACCATTGCCCATGTCTAGACCTAGTACAATGTTTGTTCATTGTTCCTTTTAAAAAATGGATTTTGATCCCCTCCCACATCTATAATGAATCCAAATCTTTCAAAAACATTATGGACACCTTTCTCCTAACATCAGGGGGTGGATGGGTTATATCAGAAATGGAAAATCTCAAGTATTTATTTTAACACCCATAGAAGCATCCAAACCAACATCCTTTGAATCTTAGGGATTAGTAGGGGTTAAGGGATTAGCATTAGGTTTAGGTTTAAGGAGGATATGAGGGTTCCTCATTTGGTGTTGTATGTTATAGGATTTGGGTTTAAGGGTTATAAGAGGTTTAGGTTAAGGGTTATATGTATTGGTGTTGATAAGGGTTAGGGGTTAAGAGTTGTAAGAGTTAGGCACTGATATATGTTAGAAATTGGGGGTTTAAAGGGTTAGTTTATTGGGTATATATAGCCTACAAGATTTCAATAATATGGGTTATATGAGTCATATGGTTAGGGGTAATCATTGTGGATAATGTTTATTATAGGTTGAAAATTCATAGGGGTTATAACAATTAGGAGTTATAGGTGTTAGGTTAGGAGATGTATGTCATGTTAGAGTTTAGGTGTTACAATTATAAAGTTTAGAGGTTATAATAATAATGTTTATTGGTGTTAGTTGTCTAATATTATAAAGATTATAAAAAATGTCTCATGTGCATTATGTCATTTACCCTGCCTCTTTTTTTGTCCCATTATTTTTGTTCCTTGCAAGCATCCCTAAGGTAAAAGGACACAAAATTAGTAATGACACCTTTGGCATGGTGTAGGGGACGAATTGAAGTTCGTGCAGAGGAAAAATGCGTGATATGGGGGAAAATATTTTAACGAAAACCCTTGATAAAGAATGAAACTCAAATCATAGTGATGATTGTATCATTCAACCAGGATGGAAAAATCATGTGGTAGATCAGGTAAAGACAAATGATGTGGGCTTATAGTGATCAGATCTACTAGATTAGGGTTAAAATATCTCACTAAATAATCATATCATACAAACAATCACTAAATTGTAAGTCTAAATCTCATCTTAAATACATTTAACTCAAAAAATATTTCATCTAATGATCTATCTTATTAACTAATGACCATAATGTGGGAAACTTTATTTCAATAGACAACAAGGCCAGCAAGCCAGGCACATCCAATAAACCCATCACAAATGTCATCTTGCATCGACCCCTCGCAGTTAGCAGTGAATGAGGCCAACGTTGAAGTTTCTTCAAATTGTGCATGTATGCGTTGAAATTCGACATGGTTAGACTAGACACATGCCTTGACAGTATGGGAGGGTTTCAAGACTCAAGGATGTCTGATGTCCCGACCACATAATCTTTAAGATCGTCCATGTTTGCAACAACATTCATAATGGGTGTCTCATTGTCAAATGTCGTTTCCATCTGTAGAATCTTTATTGGAACTCTATTGAAATGTCATGGAACTTCCAATTCACCCACCACAAATGGCATGCATTGACCCCACATAGTGAGAAGTGAACTTATTGACGAACTTTTTTCATCGATAGTATAGAAAATTCGTCGTAAGATTATTTACATTCATCTCTCTTGCGTCAACGATATCAAATGATGCTTGGATTCATTTCATATTTGTTTTATCAACTTGAAATCTCAATTTGATACTTTGCAGTACACTAGCTGGACCTTCAGTCAAATACAAATATGAAACTTGGAATCATTAACATATCTACTAGAACATATGAAAAATAGGGTTTATGGTTTCCATGATGAATTGATGATGGAATAAAGTGGGTGTGTCACTCAAATTTGAGTCCAAAAACCCTCCCATATCATTAAGGCATGCCAATAGTGTATCCATGACAAATTTCAGTGCTTCTAGAAACTGTTTGAAAAAATTTCAACGTTGGCCCCATTCGCAGGTCCATGTTGCCGGTGTCTAGTCCTCATGCAATTTTCATTCCTCCTTCATCGTTCCTCATTCCTCTTTCCTTTACCATGGTGTACTAGTCCCCAATATCAATTATTTTTGTAAAAAATTACATACTAATGGTATAAAATTATCGATGAACTTTTTTCGACGATATTATAGCAAATTCATCACAAGATTATTTACATTTGTCTCTCTTGCGTCGACGATATCAAATGATGCTTGGATTCATTTCATATTTTGTTTATCAACTCGAAATCTCAATTTGATACTTTGGCGCAGTACACTTGCTGGACCTTCAGTCAAATACAAATATGAAACTTGGAATCATTAACATATCTACTAGAACATATGAAAA
>JASDQU010101872.1:611118-634157 GCA_032191745.1 Picea mariana
TAAATCTTTGAATCTGAAACTTACTACAGTGATATAATGTTCAACAATGGCTTACCTGACTTATCACTGTTCTGTTGCATCTCGTTGCTCTCCTTCTGCCACACTGCCTTTCTGCACATCTCACTTGCACTGTCTGTTCTTCTGCGATTTATCCTCAGTGCGCCATGTCCATTCACCGCACAATTCCTCTTCTGTGCTCTTCAGCTGTTGCACTTCTCCTCCTTCTTCACACATGAATCACCTTCACCAACAACATTCACAGCCAACTCCAACAGCAACAACAACCTCATATCTTCTCTGTACCGTGTATTTATCGATTATGTGCACCTTGTGCATGCAATGTTCGCAATGCCTCTGCATGCTGACTCCGCACCGTTATCCTCCACCTCTCAAGTGATCTGTCTGATCATCATCGTGACTCTTCAGCTTCTCTGGTGGTTCGCCCCACGTCTCCAGCATCGTTGTACGTTATACTGAGATTCCTCAGCCTCTCTAGGAGTTTGAGACTCTTCATCTTCTCTGTGACAATCGAACTCACTTTCTATGTTTCAGTTACAGGCCTTAATGCCCATCCATCTGTCAATCCCTTCTAAGAATAGTCTTCCTTCACCGGACAGAGCTTGTAGACTCTTCATCTCCTTTGGCGATCACACAGCGGTCTCTTCGACTTCTCTGGCAGACGTCATCAATGGTTTCTAGCAGTCTCACTGCGTCATGCATCAGTAGCCCTCTGATCTTGTTCAGATTCATCTGCGCCATTGGATATGCAGTGAGAAAATCTGGACGGCCAGAATCTGTGCTCCCAAATCTACAGTCGGGATTCGATTCCGGAGCCCCCTTGCCATTCTATCTTTAAGCAGACGGGGGGGGTCTGGAATTGGGCGCGCATCTCTTGAGCGGTCAGGATTAAAGTGTCTAGATCGACGTCTTTCATTCGATTCCGGACCCCCCTTGCCTTTTTGTCTTTAATACCGGGGGGGGGGTGTCCGCAATGGTGGAGTATTGACAAAGGGCCCCACTCATGTCGTGTCACCTTTTGTATCGTTCTCCACCTGACCTTGGTTTTCCCCGACTTGATATCGGGGTTCAGGGTTTTGGACTTTACGCTGTCGAGAGTCACTGTCCTCTCGAATCCCCGATTTTCGATGAGCTAGCCCCTACCGGCTATGCCCTGGTCCATATGACCACATACCATAAGACCGCACCCTTATCTCCCTCTATCGGGGTTTCGGCGTTTTCAGTGTCGAGATGCACATGTACTCGGAACCCCCGATTCTTCAATCCACGATGTGCTCCTTTCCCGAGTTTTAGCCCCTTCCGGCTACACAATGGTCCATGTGACCTGCTATCACATGACCGCCACCATACCTCTCGTCAGGGTTTCGGGGTTTACGATGTCAATGTGCATACGCCCCTTTGACCCGCGATATGCCGATCCCCGACTTCTCCCATACTCCTGACACGCGTCCCACCAAATGGACGGTCCCGATTATGTCAGGATTTCACACATCACGAAATCGACATTCCTGATGTCAAGTGACTTTGTCATTTCAAAGTCTCGATCCCCGATGCCTCTCCATTGGCTGGAATCAACGGTCCAGAATCAACCTCGATCTGACGGTGGTCGGGTCCTGCACTTGGATCTAACGGCTGAGACCTGTCCTCCTCTTTAGTGCGCTCTACTTGTCAATATTCTAGATCTGACGACCCTCATGCTGTCGAGAATTTTGGATGGGATCCAACGGCTGTGGATCTCTGTCTTGCTTCTCCTCTGCAAACTCTTGTATCTTGAGCTTTGTTGCGTGCGTTTTCCTCAACGTTGTTCCTCCTGAGCTTTCACGTCCGAATCCCCAAGGGATATTATCCTTATTATCCTGCCATCTCCACTGTTGTCCTTGCCATCAATGACAAGCATACTCTACTTGATAAACATTTGCCAACATTTCCTTCATGGCATTCTATTTCAAGATGTCTGCATTTTTCACTATTAAATAAAAACAACATACCTCTGGTGATTATGTACTCTTCATCTTCTGAATTTGTTTGACATGGTGAACATAATTCTTCATGATTTATATCTACATCTTCTTTGGTATTTTCTGAAACTAGGATGGGTGAAGAATATATGTCATGTAAATTATCCCAAATTTATTTTGCCAATGAACATTTACCAACCTTTTCTCTTATCGGATTAAGTAATCCTTCCCAGATTAAATCCATTGTTATTTTTTTATTCTTCTTCAATTACTTCTTTGCTGCAGTCTTTGCCCTTTTTGAACTATCATATCCTGTAACAACTGATAGCCAAATATAATGTCCATGTGCCTATAAAAATTCTTTCTTCCTTTTGCTCCACATCTCATACTTTAAACCATTCTGACAATTAAACATTGGTACTCCATTCTTAGAATAATCCATGATCTCTTTCCGGTGGTTAAACTGTTTCCTGAAGGAACTAGCTCTGATACCAATTGTTGGATTACTAAGAGGGGGGATGAATTGATAATAGAGCAATTTAATCTTTTTTCACCATAAAATGCAAGTGTTATATCAATGTAGCATTATCATTCAATAGTTGCAGAGTAAATAAACAATGAAAAAATGAGCAATCACACACATACACAGTACACCGGTGTTTTACATGGAAACCCAAAGCGAGAGAAAACCACATAATTCTTTTTCTTATATGTCTTTAAGAATTAAATTCATTGGAAGCACCAACTTCTTTTGTTTTCCAGCTGCAACTGGAAGGAAGCTCCAACCTCCTAGTTTCTCGGGCTAAAACCTGAGGGAAGCTCCAACTCCCCAATTCTCTGGATACAACTAGAAGGAGGCTACACCCCACTAGTTTCTCAGGCTACAACTTGAAGGAAGCTCCAACTCAACAATTGTCTAGCTAAAACCAAAAGGAGGCTACAACCCCCTATGTTCTTCGACTACAACCGGAAGGTGGATACAACCACCTGTCCTTGCCCCATTCAACCTCCTTGACGTAGAAGTAGAATGATGGAACCACTATCACACTATGACTGTGAGATATATTGTTTTCAACCTTTACCAATCAACCTATAATCAACCTGTACCAACATGTACCATACATAACCTGTACCTCAACCTGTACCATAAACAAATGCATCAACCATGCACCAAACCTGTACAAATAACATGTAATCAACATGTACCATAAACAAGTGCATCAACCATGCACCAACCTATACCTCAACCTGTACTATCAACGAGTGCATCAACCATGCACCAAATATGTACCAATCATGCATCAAATACACATAAATTATCACTCATCAAGATGTACCAACATCATCAATTATACACCTCATGTATGTGCCAACTCATCAACTACTTGTCTCAACCATGTACCCAACATGTACCTCAANGAACCAATATTAAACTTCAGTAGATCTACCTCAGATCAACTCTACATCAAGCCATAAACTCCCAAGAGGGTATCCAACATATTTACAAGGAAAACCCTCAACTTGATTCATAAATTCAACACTACACATATGAGAACCATACCTTTTTTTCTTCTTCTAGCGTTTTGTTGCCGTGGTTTTGCTGCCGTGAATCCACTGCTGCGATTTTTCTGCCGCACTTTTTTTGCTGCAGTTTTTTGGCCGCACTTTTCCTGTTGTGATTTTTCTGCCACACTTTTCCCGCCACACTTTTTCTTTCACAGTTTTCCTGCCGCAAATTTTCTGCTGCACTTTTCCTGTTGCACTTTTTCTGCTGCACTTTTCCTCTCGCAATTTTTCTGCCACAATTTTTCTTTCACATTTTTTCTACCGCAGTTTTCCTGTTGCTCTTTTTCTGCCTCACTTTTCCTTCCACACTTTTTCTGCTACAATGTTTCTCTATCAATAATACCTACCCAAATAACCTTTCACAAAAATAGATATTCAATGATATTCAAGTGTGTTTAAATGAGAGAGCCTTGCCTCTTATTTATACTTTCATGTAGCATCCTCAAGGGGTTACCGTTTAACCATATTAACCCACTTTCCTTATTTTATGGTTAACCCACTCATAACCACTTGTCCACTTAACTTAACCACTTTCCATAATTAGTAAGTTCTCCATTAACTTTATTATTTAAATAATTTATTTTGCATCCTCTTTGACTTATAGTACACTCTTCACTTCACTTTATTATTTAAATAATTTCTTCTTTGCAAACACTTTGACTACTTTGACCTTTTGGGGCTTCTAGATGACTCGTGAGGGTTCTCCAACTTCACATGGCCATAACTCTTTAACCGTGAGGAGTTATGTGACGTTCCACATACCACTAGAAATGGCATGACCTGTATTATCCATCAAACAAACTTGGGTCTATTACCCAAACCTGTGTGCTACTGGAATTCTCTACCAAACTTTATTCAAGGGTTGACATCAATGACAACAAACCCAATTAATCAGGAATCTCCCCTTTTGGCATTGATGGCAACACTCTGTTGCAATACTGAAGTCATATCACTCATGCTCTTCTTGTGACCATCGCTCCCTCTAGAACCATGCCTCTGTGCTCCGCATCTGATAAATCTCTCCCCCTTTGTCATCAATGTAAAAGGCATCTTTCCATCCAGGGCTTCTTCCCCTAACTAAACTTTCCTTGGGGATACTCCCCCTGACTGAACTCTTCCTAAATCTGATCTCCCAACCTAAATTGTCCTCTTTATGGTGCTTCCTCGTGTAAATATAAGATATATAAGATAACCATTCAATATCACAATCAATGTACAGTCAACATGCCACATCATCATCGTACATCCCAGTCAACTGCCACGTCATCTTTCGTACAGCCCAGTCACCTGCCATGTCACTTGTCGTACAACCACGTGTCGTTCCATGTCATCATATGTACTGCAAAGTTACCCTACCACATCAACATCCGTATAGTCCAGATGTCATCCGTACTACCACGTGTCAGCCTGCTATTGGGCCACGTCATGTACGAATTACCATGTGTCATCCGTATAGTGCCACGTGTCAAATCCGTATAGGTGCCAATTTAACCCAAAAATGATAAATTTGAGTGGCATGTGTCACCTCTTGGTGATTCCATGTCATCATGATGATGTCATGCTGATGTCACTTGTTGTACTGCTGACATCAATAATACGTCTTGTTGACTTTGACCAGCTGACTTTTTTCCTGTTTGGGAAATCGGTTAGAATGCAATTTGCGAAAAAAATTATATGGTTGGACTCAACACGACGAGACAGACACAATGGCATTGGTTTCATCTGATTCCAATAGCTTTGATTTTTAGGCCTTCCTGGATCCATTTTGGATTATGCCTCCCAACTAAGACCTTTTGGTCCTCCAAAAGGATATTAACTAGTCACCAAGACCAAAAGGATATTAACTATTCATCAAGTGCGGGATAGGCCACCCCACTTTTTCTTTGTCTTTAAACTCTGTCCTGTGCACCTGTCTCATCAAGATCAATTGCAAAACAACCATGACAACTGACAACATATTGTTAGCCACTTCTACTCTTTCACATCTTACTGAAACCACTACCATCCATGTTGAAAACATTAGCAGCGATAACATCAGAAATATGACTGCAAATGAGCTAATATGTTTGCATTATTTGCATGACATTATCTTATCTTGAAGCAACGTATGATTGAAATTCCATTCTACAACCATCTCATGTTCATGTTTAAGATCAATTGCTTGATTTGGCACAATTATAGGTATGTTGCTTGCATAAGATGCCTTCCTTAAGTGTTCCATTGTTTGAAGAGATTGATTTGATTTTAAGTGATGAGCATGTACAACATATTCATTTCCTTCTTTGATTAAGTGATATTGATTATGTTCCCTGTAGAATATTTATTTATGATCATACAAATAAGGGCTTCCTAAGACCATTCCACATTCATTCAGTGGCACCACATCACATGTTACCTCATCCACAAACTTTGATGAAATTGCAAACTTTAAAGTGCATTGCTTGGTTATGTGCAATTTATGATTATTTCTTATCCATTTAAGTGAGTAAGGTTTATGATGCAACTTAGTGTTTAATCCCAATTGTTTAACCACTTCCTCTGAAATCAAGTTAGATTGAGATCCACTATATATCAATGTATCGATCTTAGTATGTTTCATTATCACCCTTATGTGAAACAATTTGCATCTAGAATCATATCCATCACACATTTTACCTGTCAAACCAATTGTTGTGATATTAGTCTCATCACCTGAATCATATCCCAATTTTGTTGGTCATGTTGTTGTTGGAACTTTTTGCCTCCCTTTCCTTTCTTTGAACCACTTCGGTCTCTTCTCGGGATGCAATTTCCAACAATGGTCATCATCATGCCCTTCTTTATTGCAATGCTTCCAAGAGAGCTTCTCTTCCTTTCTTGTCGTTGAGTTTTCTTTATTTCCATTCCCCTTCCTTTTTTCCTCTTTCCTTGAATACGATTCCCCTCTTACACCAACTCTTATTTTCCCTGCTTCAATGTATGTTGCTTGAACAAAAACCTCATCAATAATAGTAGGTCCAAACATAAATACAGTGTTATGAATATGTGCAGGTAAACCTCCTATATACTTCATAAGATTTTCTTGGGTATGTAATGAAATGTTTAAAATTAACGTAAGAACAAATAAATGAAGGTCATAATGTAAGAACAAATATCAGCAAACCATAAAAACAAATTTTTTAACGGAGTTTAGCAAGATTGACTACGTCTTTGGGCCTTTGTCTCAGTGGGTGAGGATTTCTTATTTCTCTTCAAGCTTCAAAAGTACATCAGAAAAGTGTCAAATGGATTGCAAACTGGCATGGTTTTGTTCTTCTCGACCTCAAGAATCCAACACAACTGACGACACTGAAAACGGTTGAGCGTGTTATAACTCCAAGAAACTCTTTGAGGTTGTAGGTCAAAGATGTTTGGTAACTTAAATTAAACTTGTTTTTGTGTTTTTGTATGTGTGGATCAATGGGATAACTCAATTACAGTATGGTATTTAGACATTCAAAATGAGAATCAAATGAACTAGTGCTCTCAAGGATCAATAATCAGATGATGGCTTTTAAGTGGGTGAGAAAACAACAAAATGTAGGGTTTAATAAACAATGATAAGAAAATGTTAATCAAGTTATGAGATAACCAATGAGATGACAGAAATTCTACAACTAAAACAACTTGAATAAAAGTACAGAAGGAAAGATGAAAATCTAACATCAATAGAGAGAGAAAATTGTGATTTGTATTATCATATGGAAAAGTCTGTTTACAATATCGTATCTTCTATATCCAAAATAAAACCTCTCTACCTCTTACATATATGAGATTAAATAAGCTTTAGAAATTATTTTCAAGATCCTCCAAAGATGGATCTGATAACTTCTTTTCTTGTCTCAAATTTGAAATTGTGAGGTAGCTGGAAAAACCAGAAATTTCTAGAACAATTCTGCTCCAAGATTCACCTATATCCTCCAAATAAAAAAATATCTGGGAAAAATGAGAGAGGTTATTGAAGATCCACCCATTCTTATGAAAAACCTCCTTCAGTTTCTAAAAATAGTTTTCCAACTCATCAGACTTTGTCCTTAAAGACAATGACTAAAATGGGAAAAGCAAAGTATTTAATTTCTGGAAATATGGTGCTCAAAGATTGACCTATATTTCATGAATCACAATAGATATTGGAACCATGAGAGATTTTATTGAATATCCACCTGTGCTTATGAAAACACTCCTTCATTTTCTAAAAATACTCTACTAGATGATCAAAATCTGTCTCCCAAGAAGGTGACTAAAACAAGAAAATCCAGATTTCCAAATTTAGTCATATTCCTACATTTTAGGATTTGATCTCTAGAATATTTCCATTGATAAAATGAAGTGCCACCTACACTCATGGATGAAATTTGATAATATATATGATTATTAATCATCATCTTCTCCTTAATAAACTCAACCAAGTCGAATTTGACCTTTTGACCAAAATAATACATTTTGGAAAATTTCTGAAAATGATGCCTCATTTTGTGGGGAACTTTTGACTGCCTTCCTGAGCTCTAAATGAAGATCTAAAAGTACCATTGAAAATATTAGGATGTCTAGTTTTCAATCAACTATTTGAGTGTGTAAAACAGAGTCTCCACGACTCAGAAAATTGATTTTTCCCAAGGCAGTTTATCAACTGAAAAGCCTGCACTTTCACCAGCTCACTACACTATGAAAATAGTCATTTAGCTGGTGAAAAGGGAGACTTTCATCGGCTTACTTCACTGTGAAAAATTCATTTAGCCAGTGAAAGATAAAATTTTCTTTTTGGTATATTTTGAGATGCCACATCATTTTTTCATTGGATAATAGGATTTAAAGCTGATCTTATATACTTTAAAACTTAAAGACTTATAAATAAATCTTTACCTTATTATCATCTTATGATATGATATCAAAACAAATTTCAGAATGAATTATTTGATCACTAACATCTGGCTCCAACTAGGATGGAGACCTCCCTGCGAGGTTTCCAAGAACCTAGCAGACCTTGTGCCTTTAGTATTGGGCATGGAGTCATTTAGCCTTTACGATTTATCATCTGAAAACCTGTAGCAAAACTGTAACCTGCTTGTTTATTCATTAAATCAATCAACTGAAAATAATCAAGTTGCTCGTTTCCCTCATAGATCTCAATGCTAAATACAGACTCCTTAATCTCTGTCTGAGAAAAAAACATGATGAACTGTTGATCTGGACTTTTCATCTCATCATCTCTCTCTATATATCTGTTGCAATCTTCCTGTGTTTGTTGTCTAATTCCTTTCACAGAAGTGGTCCTCCTTGCTTTCTTCCCATCATGCAATAATCACAGGTTGATATGTACATGGTTAACACAAATAACTTTTCTAAATGGAGAAGGTGTTGGCGCTGGTGAAAATGATCCTGTGTCTGGATGTAATAATGATCAGATCATTCACCACTCTTAAAACTTTCCTCTGTCTACCACACAGAATATATGACCAGATCCATCATCATATTCCACTAAGACATGGTGAAAACGTGTAACCGTTCTTGTGCCTCTATTTAAATTGCCATCATGATTACATCACATGTGTACAATATGTCTTTTCGGGTTCTTAAGGCGCTGGAGAGAAAACCCTTGTTAACACTTTCACTGGCTCGCTTGCTGCTGGGAGTACACTTTAGACGTTGAAACCTGAGGCTTTCACCAGCAAACTTCAACTTCAAAACATATGTTAGCTGTTGAAAAGATTTTTCTTGATTTTTTGAAAAGACCTTTTGAGGATCGATTTATCATAAGAAATAACAAAATATATCCTATACTTTGATACTTGAATTTCTAAAAAAAAATTGTATGGAACTCTATTTATGACCATGCCATCACTAAAAAATGAAACAAACTAACTGGTTCATATTTGGAGATAACATCTGGATTTTTTCACCTAATTATCCTCTGCTAAACTGAAAACTGTATGTAGTTTGTTGTAGCCTGCCTCCTTATTTCAAAAATCAACAACTGAACTCTACTTTCTTGGATGAGGAGCCTATTTTCTTCTTCCTACTCCTACACTAACCACTAGAGGCAATTTTATCAAGTAAAACTGAATTTCCAATGCAGCCATATCAGAAACTGATTTACTAATATCATACTTGATCCTGACCCGAACAATATAGGAAACCATAGCATGCAAAAATATAATTTGAACAAATGACAGAGCCCACTTTCATCTGACAAAAGTATTTGGACATTTCTGCTGCTTATAGAATCCAAATAGTCAGCAATGGGGTCATCAAAGTCATAATGAAATACCTCTCCTTGTTATTGTTCCAACTGAAAAATGAAATTTTGTTGGTTGTTTCCTTCACTGATCTCTTGATCACGATGAGAAATATTTTTTGTTGTAACAAAGTCTTCATAAATCTCAAAATTGTCTTCCTTATCATCTTGTTGTTTCAACTAAGAACTAAAAAGTTGTTGGCGTTGCTGGAGCTGTTGGCTGCTCTCACTGATCTCAGTGTTGAATGTAGGTAACTCGGTTTCTGTTGTAGATCTAGAACTGTCACACACTAACTTAAAAATATGATCATCATCTTTGTCCCCATATCTGTTGTGATTTCCCTTGGTTTGTAAATCTGAAATTTGATGGCTGCCTACATTGGTTGGAAGTTCTATTTGACTAATAGGCAGTTGATCCATATGGTTTGTAATTGGATTAATTAACTTTTCAGATGTACAATAATGAGAAAATGATGAAGCAGAAAAACTTTCATCTTTATCATATAACATACATTCTTCACAACAATGTTCAAGAAGAAATTCCTGAGAGAAAAACCTTTTGCATCGATTATGAAATGTTGTATGAAATTTTTTTAAAGAAATACTAGAAAAAGGTAAAGATCTATACCATTCGCTAGCATCACCTTCCAATGAATACATAAACATCTTCATAAGCACATCTTCATCATGAATATTTAACTGAACCATGCATTGATGAAATCTGATGAGATGATATGAAGGATTTTCTTCTTTCTTTTTTGCAAATCTTGGAAGATGATCTCCCCAAATATCAATAGAAGGAACTAGATGTGGGAAACCAGGAACCGTTGAGAATTCAAGAGGTGCAAACCTTCAAGCCAAAATAGTTGCAAAAGCCTTTGACATTTGAATATTGTGGAGTTGCCAGATAGATTATTACAACCAAGAAAATGTCCAAACTTTGTCTATCATCAAAGATGGATCTATGTCGTCTCCCAAGGAAGTTATCTTCAACTTTAGTCTTCTGTTCCCTAGAAACGACGCCAATTTGTTATAACTCCAAGAAACTCTTTGAGGTTGTAGGTCAAAGATGCTTGGTAACTTAAAGTAAACTTGTTTTTGTGTTTTTGTATGTCTGGATCAATGGTATAACTCAATTACAGTATGGTATTCAGACAATCAAAATGAGAATCAAATGAACCAGTGCTCTCAAGGATCAATAATCAGATGATGGCTTTTAAGTGGGTGAGAAAACAATGCTTATAAACCAGATACAAAATGTAGGGTTTAATAAACAATGATAAGCAATTTTTAATCAAGTTATGAGATAACCAATGAGATGACAGACATTCTGCAGCTAAAACAACTTGAATAAAAGTACAGAAGGAAAGATGAAAATCTAACATCAATAGAGAGAGAAAACTCTGATTTGTATCATCATATGAAAAAGTTTGTTTACAATATCGTATCTTCTATATCCAAAATAAAACCCCTATGCCTCTTACATCTATGATATTAAATAAGATTTACAAATGATTTTCAATATCCTCCAAAGATGGATCTGATGACTTCTTTTCTTATCTCAAATTCGAAATTGTGAGGTAGCTGGAAAAAACAGAAATTTCTAGAAAAATGTTGCTCCGAGATTCACCTATATCCTCCAAATAACAAAATATCTGGAAAAAATGAGGGATTTTATTGAATATCCGCCCATTCTTATGAAAAACCTCCTTCATTTTCTAAAAATAGTATTCCAAATCATCATAATCTGTCCTTAAAGACAGTGACTAAAACAGGAAAAACATTGTATTTAATTTCTGGAAATATGGTGCTCAAATATTGACCTGTATTTCACTAATCACAATAGATCTTGGAAAAATGAGAGAGGTTATTGAAGAGATGCCCATGCTTATGAAACACCTCCTTCAGTTTCTAAAAATACTCTTCTATATGATCAAAATCTGTCTCCCAAGAAGGTGACTAAAACAGGAAAATCCAGATTTCCAAATCTAGTGATATTCCTACATTTTAGGATTTGATCTCTAGAATATTTCCATTGATAAAATGAAGTGACACATGCACTCATGGATGATATTTGATAGTATATATGATTATTCATCATCATCTTCCCCTTAATAAACTCAACCAAGTCGAATTTGACCTTTTGACCAAAATAATACATTTTGGAAAATTTCTGAAAATGATGCCTCATCTTATGGGGAACTTTTGACTGCCTTCCCAAGCTCTAAATGAAGATATGAAAGTACCATTGGAAATATTAGGATGTCTAGTTGTCAATCAACTATTTGAGTGTGTAAAGCGAACTCTCCACGGCTCAGAAAATTGATTTTTCCCAAGGCAGTTTATCAGTTGAAAAACCTGCACTTTCACCAGCTCACTACACTGTGAAAACAGTCATTTAGCTGGTGAAAAGGGAGACTTTCACCGGCTTACTTCACTGTGAAAAATTCATTTAGCCGGTGAAAGCTAAAATTCGCTTTTTGGTATATTTTGAGATGCCACATCATTTTTTCATTGGATCATAGGATTTAAAGCCGATCTTATATACTTTAAAACTTAAAGACTTATAAATAAATCTTTACCTTATTATCATCTTATGATATGATATCAAAAAAAATTTCAGAATGAATTATTTGATCACTAATAGAGCGTAGCTCCCGTAATTGGCCCACAAATTTCTCCTCAATGGCTTCCTTGCATAAAAATGGCTTTGGATTTCAAATTCCTCATCATTTCTCTTGTTCTGAACCTCCTTCATGCTACTAAGAACCCCTGGTTTATATAGATTTGAGGTGGGAATCAACCTCCCAACTTATTCCCAAGATATGGCATCAAATTGAGCTCCATATCTCCCAATAATGGGAAAAAATCACCAAAAATAAGGATTTTAATCATAAAAAATCCAAAAACTTTAGAAAAGACCTACATTGGAAAAACTTTGGGCACACAACCCCCTTTCTCCGAACTCCTGGTCACATGTTCTCTTCCATGCGGTCGAGGGTTGGGCTGGCATGCGTTGACTCCCTTGATTCTGGGTCCTATTCATGTGGTTATGGCATATGTGGCCAAGCTCTTACCTCTCCATGACCACATATGGTTAAGCCCCTGATCCGTATCCCCTGGTCGATCGAGGCTATCCCCCACCGACCGAAGCCTATCCCAAAACAACCACCACCGTAAAAACATATATTAAATGCGTCGTTTGATTAACAAGAACCATCTTTCTCCCATTCGGTTAGCCTAGGGAGTTAGTCTGTTGCACCCACGGAGGTCAGGGGTTCAAATGCCCCAGAAGCCATAACAATTTTTTGAACTAGGCGACATTGGAAAAATCTGGGGTGCTACGTGGTGCCCTCTGATTGAGCCACATGTCACCCTATGATTGGACCATACCACACAGTCACCAACATAGTCAGAATACAGTCAGCGTACAGTCAACATGCCACATCATCACCATACAACCCAGTCAGCTACCATGTTAGCTTCTGTATAGCCCAGTCACCTAATGTACAACCATGTGTCGTGCCACATCATCATTCATACTGCACAGTCACCCTACCACGTCAACATCCATACAACCCATATGTCATATTTACTACCACATGTCAGCCTGCTATTGGGCTACGTCATGTATGGACTGCCACATGTCATCCCTACAATGCCATGTGTCAAATTCATACAAGTGCCAAATCAACATGAAAATACCAAATTTGAGTGACATTTGTCACCTCCTGGTGATGCCATGTCAGCATGATGACATCATGATAACATCACCTATCGTACTACTGATGTCAGCAGTTGGTTTGCTAACTTTGACCAGCTGACTTTTTGCCTGTTTGAGAAATCAGTTAGAACACGATAACTTTCACATATGGAGTCCATTTGAGAAAAAAATTATATGGTCAGAATCAGTGTGACGCAATGGATGCAATGGCGTTGGTTTCATCCTATTCCAGGAAATTTTATTTTTAGGCCTTCCTGGATCCATTTTGGATCAAGCTTCCTTGGATTGATCCTCAGTATTTCAGTAATGGTGCTACACCTGGTACCCATTCGACCAACCAGGATTCCATTCTATGTGCGGAGAATTTCCCTAAGTATGCCACCCCCATTTCCTATAGATCACTGAAGTCAGATATTTTTCACAACTAAAACACATGTGCAAGGGAGATTGATTGTCGATGCCTAACGAGGCCCTGCTTGCTTATAAGTCAGTAGTTGCAAGCAAGTTGTTTGTGGCCCTCTAATTTATCCCTAACTGGAGTTGACAAAATGAACTCATGACTAGGAGGAATAATTATGGATAACATCAATTACACTTGAACTAAACTATTATACCTGGTATTTGTATTGAATCGATTTTGACTTATTATTATCCGAATCGAATTGAACTGTCAAATTTTCAAATTCTTCATCTTGATTCGGCTGAATTTGGTAACTATGCTTTATACAAGTTGATTCTCCTTCAAGCAATCAATTGACTCATGTTATTGTTGATTAAACTACTAAGCATCCAATTTTATACATATGGTATGTTTTGTGAGCATATGGGATCCTCTAATGGCATGGGCACTAGTCGACTCTTCTTTAATTCATCCAAACAACTTCAGTCAATGAACTAAGACATTAAGTATCCTCCAATGTGTGTATAATTTTTCATTCGAAAAGTCTCTATCGACGTCAACCCCATGTTAGTCAATTTATCTTCAATTCATGTAGCTGATCTTCACTAGGTTTTACCGAGCATGAAAATGTTGAAGATTAACATAGAAATGTAGAACGGATAGCAAAGTTCTTTCCAACAACTCTATAGCACGCCCAACTCTACTAGAGCGTCCAACTAGACATCTTCTAATCGACCATCTCATCCAACTCAACCACCACGTCCAACTTGACATCTTACGATCCACCAATGACAACATTCAACCAAAGAAGCTCTTTGATATTTGAGCGACATCAATGAACTTGACAAATCAAATTCTTTCTTGCATATTTTTCTCCTTGCATTATATATTTTCTTTCTTTCTTATGCAGGTAGTCCCCTCCAGTGCGAGTTTCTCCAAAATTATCTTCAATCAAAGTTTCTTCTTTATTTACAGATTTCTTGCTTTCATGATTTTTCTAGTTTCCTTGTGCACATTGATCTTTATGCTAGCAAAATCCATTCAGGTAGATTCATTTCAAAAAAAAATATTGAGTGTCTTCAATAAAAGCATCCTCGTGTGTTGTTGTCACCCAAACTGAATGAAGGAGGAAATGGCAACAATGTTGTAATCGTCTAGATTAGTGTATTGTTGTCACCCAAACTAAATGGAGGAAATGGTGCCAATGTTGTAATCTTCTAGATTACAAAGGAATTCAAGAGAGTCTATATTAGGACAATAACATTACACACACGTACTCAGGAAATAAGAGATAATTTAGGCAAGGTTAACCAACCAATTTTATATTCCATTTTCAAGAGTATTTGTACATTGGAGAGATGGTTGGATTGGTTGTACCCTCTCCAACTAACCATTCATTAAATTAATTTACTTGACTTATACATTCACATTCTTGTACTTACTTACTTACATTATTACATATATTCATATATCCCAACTAATCATTCATTAAATTATTTTACTTGACTTATACATTCACATTCTTGTACTTACTTACTTACTTTATTACATATATTCATATATTCGCTTATGTATAATGTATAATGTGTGATGTATGATTTTTATTACAAGGGACAAATAGGTCTCCCAACAATAGGGTTGATGCAAATGAGGCCTAATAGCATTGAAACATAATTCCCTTGTGATGGGGGGTGACAAGTGAGAGGGAGATGAGGTGAGAAGATAAAAGAAAAGGAAGATGGATCTACAGGCCCAAATAAAAGTGAGAGAAAACAAATATGAGAAATGAAATGTGGTGTGGGAGATAGTTTGGAAGGTACAGTATGATAGTACCATGAAAAGGGGAGAAGACATAGAAGAAACTAGAAGCAGAGTAAGTAGGAAAGAAAGGAGAGAGACACAGGAAGAATGTATTATTACAAATACCACTCAAGAGATGCATGTAGAAGAGAGATAGATACTACAGGAGGGAAACGTTCAAGAGAAATTTCCCTTAGCCCATAAAAAAGTAGTTAACATTAGAGGGTATGGAGAGAATGTTGGATCCCATTGGTAGATTAGAAGTGGTGAAGGCATAGATGAAGATGAAAGTGACTTTTCAATTAGTGGATATATTCAGAGAAATGTTGAATATGAATTCAACGAGGGTGAATATACTTTAGTAGTAGTAGGCCTATTGAAACACATAAGATTGGAGGAGTCTTATGGATCTAGAGAAGAAGTTGGGTAGGTTAGATAGTATAATCCCCTCTTTAACCCACCCCCCACATGTGCATTATTAATAGAAGAGAGTTTAATAGAGTCATAAGTGAGAGATATAATTCAACATAGAATAGAAGGAATAATACCAAGTAGGAAAAGAATAGTAGCCATAAATTTTAATTTCTCAATGTCAGGGACAACAAGTGACCCTACACTAAGATTGACAATGTTTCATACTGAGAAGGATGGTGAAAAATAACATTGTTTTATATGTAAGGCCATATGGACAATGAATAGGATCACAAACGATGCAATGAAGATCCTATATTTGGAGACCACATTTAGATATGGTGCACTTCAATGGTATATGAAATATAATTCTAGTACCCACCAAAACCAAACAAGGACCTATGAAAAGATAAAGAATGATGTAATTAAAGAGTTACAAAAACCTAAATTAGAACAAAAGTGCATAGTAGAGCTCAAGGAGATTGGGAAAAAAGTGGGAGAAATTATCTGGGACTATGAATAGAGGTTTAAATATATGTTGGGAAAGATAAGTTGTAGAAGACAAGAAGTTAAATATAGGGATGGTTGGTTGTTGGATTATTTCCCACGTCTGTATTCCCCTCACACAACATAAAATAACTACCTAACAAGAGGTAATGGAGATTTTTATGCAACTGGAATCTAAACTTGGAGGTGGTGAGACTTCACTAGGAATGGCATAGATCAAAAGAGAATGCATTGTGCTATTGAAATCATTATAGGATTTATCCAAGGGAAAATAAATGTGCTTCAATGTTTGGTGCACTATGTGTAGGACAGAGGGGCATTATAGAAACAAATTTTGAGTGACAAGTAATTACATGAGCATGGGAACACAAAACCCATTTCTCATGGGGTCTAAGCTAGTTTGGTGTGAAATATACATGTAATGGGGACATGAGCCACGTTGTTGTCCCATGCAGAAAAAGTATCAAACAACTACAAAAAAAAACATTCTATGAATTTTGTAAATCTATAAGAAATTATGTGAACAAATACAAGTCACTGTAGTTGATGAAAGAGAACAAAATGGAAACCTATAGAGTGTAGGTAAAGGAGGATACTACATGATTTAGTGGAAGCAGATGTGGTGGATATGGAGGTAGAATAAGATTGACACGTTTTAATTTTGGATAATTTGATCATATTGTGTAGAATTGTACAAAGCCTCAAGTACTTTGTGCCTACTATCACAATATAGATCATCAAACATAAGAATGTTTGGATCTACTAAAGAAGTGGGAGGATAATAGAGTGCACATTGTGATAGAAGAGCATCCAAGGAGGTTGAATGGACTACATAGGTACATGTGGTAACCCATGAAGGTGAAAATACTAGGTTGGACACATAAGCAATACTCACAAGAAAAATAAAGAAAGTTGCACAAACCCCACCAAAGTTTGACATAGGTATACGGAGATAATTCTTCTGTGATGCAATGGAGACCCTTCAAAATTCACCTTAGTATAAACATGAAGGGATTGAAAGATGATGATGGAATTAGGAGGATATGAAATGAAGGATGTCATGTTTGACTTGGGGTCTAATGTGAATATTCTTCCTAAGAAATCTTGGTAGTTGATGGGAAAACCAAAGTTGATTTGGTCACCCATCTATCTCATATTAGCTGACCAATACATGATTTTCCCAATAAAAAGAGTCAAATACATATGGGGTAAATACTATAATTGAATTCAAATTGATTGAGAACATGGATGAGAAAGACCCCTACCCAACACTATTGGGGATAGATCGAGCCTTCAATAATAATGTGATCTTGAATCTGAAGCACAGAAGGATGCCATTCAAGCAAGAGGACAATTACGTAGTTTCTTGTTTGGACCCCACTGAAGGAGAGAGATACAAACCCATTAAATGATGATGTACAATGCATAGTGCTAGAGAAAATTTATAATATCACCACATGAAACGAATATTACATAAATCCAACAACAGATGGTGAACTGAATTGGAGGAGTATCTATTCATAGAACATAGATTAGAAGCATGTCACGAGCAAGTGGAAAATAGGATGTTATGAGATGTCAAGCAAAATATGCACATATGTGGAAACATTTGTGTGTTGGATAGGGACAAAAATGTGTGACCCATTTAAATGTGATTGAATAGGACTGATCAATAGATTTCTAGATTTGATGGAAGAGAGAGCATTAGAATAATAGATATTTCTAGAGATGGTCGTAGTTGTAAAGGAAACCCCTATGCATTGGTTACTAAACACAGAAAATTTACAAATTTGGGCACAAATGGTGATGAGTATGCAACTAAGATTTCATCCATCTCAAGAAGTGGAGGTAGAAAACAAAAATAAAGGTACAAAGGATCATGAGGAACATATTCGGTTTTTCTAAAGGAGGTGGAAGGAAAATGATTTCCTAGCATAGGAGTGGATACATAGGTTCATTCATAGTGTCCCTAGGAGTTGGTATATATAAGAGGAAACTGGAAGACAAACCAAATATTGGGAAGTTATGTATAAGAAATTGTGTGTGTTGTTTAAACTCACCTCATATTATCCCACACTATCTGGAACTCTAAAGGAGAAAACAAATATTTTATCTTATGTGAAAAATTTGTGCACTTAAATCAAGCACAGAGAATGATCTACGCATATCATAAAAGTTTGGAGAAACTAAAGGAACCCATGAATTGTTGAAAAATGAATTGAGGAAGACCTAATAGAGAAGGATGATTTAAAGAATGTATAGTTTAATGAATCAGTTGAAGAGAGGGAACTTAAAGGAAAAGAACCTGAGAGTAATACTCCCTACTACAAACAACCTTTGAAAATGAAAAACAAATGGAATATAGGGACAAATTCAAAACCAAATATGGTGATTGTTGGAGACTACTAGAACTAGGAGACTATCACCTAGATAGTTGATCCGCTTAAGGAATATGAAGATATGTTCCCAAAAACATTTGAGGAGATGAAAGAGATTGTAAGGTCCCTAGGAGAAATGAAGATTCAACTAAAACATGATGCTAAACCTATAAGGAAGTGGCCATATCAATTGAATTTGAAGTATAAGGAGAAATTTAAACAATAATTGGACATAATGCTCTGTAGAGGAATAATTTTCCTCGTAGACAAATCAAACTAGATCGACCCTATGGTGATTTTGAGCAAGATAAAGAAAAATAATAATATGTGTGGATATAAAATCATTGAATGCATCTTGTGTTCATGACCCCTTTCCCACATTGTTTACTAATGAGGTCTTATATAATGTGGGAGGGAGAGAGGGTTACTCATTCACTAATGGATTTTTAGGGTATCATTAGGTTAGAATTGTAGAAGAAGACAAGACTAAAACAAGCTTTGCAACTAAATGATGATATTTTGGTTACAATGTAATGCCCTTCAAACTAAAAAATGCACCTACTATGTTCTCAAAGATCACGATTGCTACCTTTAAATAATTTATGTACAAGTTTTTGAAGGTTTTATTTGGATGATTGGACTATGTTAAGCTCATTGAAGAACTATTTATAAGTATTGAGACTAATTTTGGACAAATGCAAACAATTTTAGATTTCATTGAACTTGAAGAAATGTGTTTTCTGCACTCCTTTTGGGGTGTTAGGGGCTTGTTGGGACCCTATTTTGTAGTTTTATTTTGTGTATTCCATTTTGGGTCTGCGTGCCACTTTTTTAGGCTAGATGCATTCTTTAGCCTACTCTCTCTGATTGTAATTATTCTTAGATTTAGTGCACTTGTATATCCTTGGGATAGAAGGTTGTGTTGGAGGTGGTTAGGATTGTAACTAATTTATAATTATATTGATATGTATTTAAGGGAATGTAATCAGAGGGAAAAGGGTTGGTTTTTGGTTATTAGATGGTTGGATAGTGGTTCTGTCAAGGCCAAGCTATGAAGTTTGTATGAGAGAAAGAAAATGGAAATTAGAGTTTTAATCCCTAGACTGTTGTATGAACTTTTATAGTGGATTGAATGACAAAGATTGGGAATTGGTTCCCCCCATTTATTTTATGAGTATATTGATGTGACTATGTAATGGAATGTATCTTGGATGTTGTACATGTTCATATTTTTATTTCTTTATGATTGAATTTTGATTCATTGATTCTCATTATGTAAGACACCCAATCCCCTATGTACCCTTTTGAGGGATGGGGTAGTAAAATTTCACTTTTTCTTAATCATCTCAATACCTCTTCTCGAGGACACCATTATATTCTACTCGTCAATAGATTTCCAACAACTGTCACCATTCTCCAAACAGATCCCTGGATCAAAAGTTATGGCCTTCCAAATTCTTGGCCCTCATTGGCTAAGTGCCACCTCACTACTACGTGGAATCCATGTGGCTTCCTAGCCCATGTGTCATCTGACATGGCACATTCGAGGCTCTGGCATGGAGTTTCCATATTGCTCACCAACCCATGGTTCTGAATATACGAAACCTCTCTTCATCGTCGTCATCGTCGGGAATTTACTCCCATGAATCCTCAAACACTCCAACTCTAAAATTTCGATGTTGATATCATACCAGGACTTCACTAGATACAACCTTCCTTGGGTTGAGAATATTACATCTTTGGTTGCATCGACGATCCCTTATAGAATGTGGGTTATCGCCAACACCCCAACCAAAAATTTCGACGATGACCCCATATCAAGAGTGTGCTAGATCCAACCTTCCTTGGGACGAGCATCCTACGGATCTAATTGTGTCGATGATCCTAACTAGCATGAGTATTAATTCTCATCTCCCAACCTTTTATTAAGGAAACCAACAGGGTCCATATCTGATGTACAGTCATGATTATATCATGACAGATCATCGATCAACCGTTGTCGTTAACCTCAACATCTCGTCATCATTGGAATTTGTATTCATTCCTAGTCTCTGGGATAAGCTTGACTTCCCCCAAAGAATGGATAGGATTTCCCTACCTCTCTATCTAATAGTTCAGATCGCAGTCAAATATCTAATGGTTTCTAGTCCTCTTTGAGACACACGTGTCCCTAGCCGAATCCTCTCTTGACACCTATCACTCTAACAACCATGTTGGATGTCATGTTGTCACACCACATCATCCTGACGTGATCACCCATTATGTAACCTGTAAAGGGGCCTTTGGAAATATAGAATGGATATTTACTCCGACCTACCTCCGATCAATATCTCTCATGGCATCGTTGATACCTTTATCGTCATTGACATTTTTCCCAACACATGACCTTGCTAACCTTTCATACTTGACCCTGTGGGGTCCACCACAGATCAATTGTTTTCATTTCTTCATAGTCACCCTCCATTCACTGACTCATACCTCCCATTGAATTTTCTCCTATCGAAGTGCCTTGTAGAGCCTGTGACAGATGAATGGTTGGAATTTCATCACAACCCTCACTAATTAACGACCCAGATATTCCCTCAGATTTCCTTCGTCGGAGTGTAATTATGTTACTCACTCTAATTAGTACCCTATGGTGAATGGTTAGGATCTCTTAACGAGGATCTAATTGTAAGGATTAAGACACGTGTCCTCACGTATGAAACCAACAAGGTTCGTACTCAACCTGACATATGAATTTCAAATAACACATGTCCACCTCTGTACATGTTGGTTGCCACCTGTCCTAACACATGGCCCTGCCACCTGGTCATGACACGTGGCACTCATAATCCAACACAAGGTCCTACCTAAAAAATTTATTCTACTTAACACATGGCACAATACCCATGTGACACATGTTCCAAACTCCACATACCACATGGAGCAATTGCAATTGGACATGTTATCATTAAGCGTACGGTCCTTCTTAATTTGCAAGATTATAGCTCAAACCCAATGGCTAGGATCTAATATTTTGTTCTTCAATATATGGTCTCGATCATCCATCAGAGTTATTCCTTCAGAGTGCATCTCCTTCGGGTCTGCAACTTACTTTGAATGATGTCCTTCGGAAAACAACAAGGGTTATTTTATCTCGTCGAATTGATAGTTGAGATATGGTCTATCCCAATTCTTGCCTTCCCATCAAATAACGACTGAATATTACCATCACACCAAATTGACGACTACAATCCTTTCGAGGAGAAACAATGTCTTCTCACTTCCCAGGAAGATGTGGGGCCATTGTGAAGGATCGAGACCTAAAAGTTAATATTTCCCTTGCTCCGATCAAGGGTCTAGTTCTCACCTTAGATTCCCCCCACCGGATTTTTCCTCCTTGTTTTTCCCTGAATCATCATCTCCAATGAGATACCTAGACCTATCTATTTCTCCATATTTATGGTCAAGATAAAATCTCACCCTTTCTCTAATTAACGGTCCAAATATCACCTCGGAATCTCCTCATCAGAGCCCATCTCCAAAACTTACTCCTAGTGGCACCCTACGATGGATAGTGGGGATCTATTATATCCCCATATCAATGGTCCAAATTTAATCATGCCCCTACACTGATAAAGGGTCCATATCTAAATTCCATTCCAAATTGACGGTCACGATTCCTCCGAGGTAAAATAAGGGTTTTTCTCAGGATTAATAGTCTGATCCAGGACTTAGCCAAATTTCACGAGGGTATTCTCTGGTCCTTTTCAAGACTTTCGAGTTTTGAATAACTCTCTCTCAGGTCCAAGGAATTCCATTTCCTACCCAGGGTGCCTCTATTTCATCTTATCCCTAGAGAATTCCTTTGTGGGATGGATTCAAACATGGTGACACATAGGTCCACACACACACACACAAACAAACACACATATCAATATCCACCAAGGCACTCACAATAAGAAGGGATGTTGGGTCATCTTTCAACTTATTATATAAGAGAGATTTTATTTATTTACATACTCAAGCTACTATAAGGATA
>JASDQU010101872.1:699159-706659 GCA_032191745.1 Picea mariana
TGTTTTAGGTTGTAATACCACAAAGTCAGCTGGATAATTCTAGGATTCCACTGAGATAATTAGGTCTTCAAAGACTCCTTCCGGTTTGATTGTAGAACGGTCATCTAATTCTAGGATGGTTGGGGTGTCTCTAATTTCATTCTGCAGTTGTGAGGTTTCCAAAGTCATAATAATGATAGCAACGCCTAAGTCTACTAGGAATTGAGGGATTATCGTTTTTCCAATTTGCACTGAGATGGTAGGATGGTCGGGATCACCATATTTAACTGGGGGAACTTTACCTGACATTAGTGCAGAAAGATCACCCATGACATGAACTATGAGGGGATCTTTAGTTTTCCTACTAGGTTTCTTAACACAAATGTCTTGCATAGTCATGACATAAATTGGTACAACTCGTAGTGCTTGTAGTAGTGGAATTTTGACATAAAAATTTTGTAATTCCCCTAGAAGAGTGAAAGTAGGTGGCTCAGGCATTTTAGTCAAAGATAAACGCTCAGGAAATGGTGGTTTTTTGTTTCAGCAGCAGTGTTGGAGGATGATTGTACCTCTTCAGGTACATCATGCTTTTTTGTTTCCTCTTTATCAGAAGAGGTAACATCAGCAATGATAGGTTCTACTATTTTCCTAGATCGTAAATGAATATCATTGCATTGCACAGGGAAAAGAGAAAGTGTAGGCTGGTTGTGAATATCAATGCACTGCACAACTTTATTATTTGGGTTAGGGTTAGGTTGTACAGGTAGTTGGGGCCTCATCATTTGATTGTTTGGTGGAGTACCTGATGGCAAGGAGAGTGGTTGCAGAAATTGTGATTGAGGTAATTGATTTGGGAACGGGGGTTGTTGCCCTCTCCAATTTGGATTCCATTGGTTAAGGTACGGTTGTTGCTGTGGAGGCCAAGGAGTCCACATTGATGGATCAACAAAGGGAGGGTTAGTTTGTTGCATGGGTGGGTAATTCATTTGATTTAGCTATTGCATTTGATTATAGGGAGGGTAATTTGCTTGATTAAAAGAAGGATAGTTATTCCAATGATTAGAAGATGTAAATGGCATATTAGGATTCATACCTTGTCCCCATGGCTACCATTGCCTTCTCTGTGTCAACAGATAGACAGCTTCAGCTTCTTCATCAGTTGGTTGTAATGCTGCCTTGATTCCTGGTAAAGAAGGGCATTGTTGAGTTTCATGATCCTTATCACAGATGGTGCAGATTGGTTTTTTGTCCAATGGGCATTCCCTTCGTGGGTGCTTGTCTCTGCATTTAGAACAAAAGATGGACAGAGCTGCTTTTGCTTCAGCTTGTTTCTTTTGAATCTGCAGGGTATCAATTTGTGAGGCAAAAGAGCTTAACATTTCAGTTTTAAAACCTTCAAGTAAATTACCTATTTCGGCCCTTGTTTCTCCTCCACTGGCTGATTTTTGAACTCTTGAAAATGTGATATCCCTACTATTTGATCTATTCCTTGAAGGTCCTCTTGAACATCTTTTACATAGGTTAACAATTTCATCATATGATTCTTTAGATATGTCCCCTTTTCCAAGCATATTCAGCATATCTAGACAGTCATCCATTACTCCTTTTAGTAATATTGTTTTAATAATATCTTTACTTACATCGGGGTGACTAGATCTTTGTAGATTATACTGTAGCCTTTCTACAAAGTCCTCCAGATTTTCATCCTCTTTCTGTATCATCTTGAATAGTTCCTCTCTTTTTTCTCTTATTCGGAAATAGTCTTGGTATTTATGCAGGAATTTATGTCTCATCTGATCCCATGTTGTGATTACATGACCTCCAAGACTCATGAACCATCTTAGTGCATTTCCTTTCAATGTTGCTGGAAATAGCTTTAATTTTTGAATATTGGAAATGTAATCATAACTTTTGCATAATATGTCAAACTCAAAAAGGAATTCATCAGGATCCTCTGAAGATAAACCATGAAAGTTAGGTAGCGCTGAGAGTGGAATGTTCTTCATGGGAGCTACCCCTCTAGGAAGATCACCAATAGAAAATCCTAAGGTGGAAAAAGATTTTTCATCATTTACCTCTCCTTCAGGACCTGCCTGTTCTTCATGATGTAGTTCTTCATTATACTCATCCATGGTTTCTTCTGTTTGCTCCCCTACTGTGCTTGCTCTATCCTCAATGTTTCCTGTTGGTTTCTCAACTATCTCAAGACTCCAATTTTCTTTCCCCGTTTCAAAGTTTGCTTGAAAGGAAGGTTGGGATTTTGGTTTCCGAGAGTTTGGTTGTTGAGGAGCAACAGATTCATATTTTGATATAATCTCTTCAATATAAGTCTTTCTTCCTCCCCTTCCTCTACCCCTGCCACCTGTAGGGTTAGTTTCTTTGGGGTCTCTGCATCCTCTCATGCAATCTTTATATCTGAAAGAACATAAGTGCTTTTGAAATCTATAATTACCTTCCCCGGCAATGACACCAAAATGTTGGTCACTGTAATTGCTTATTAACTAAACAATCAAGTGTTACATAAATTGTCAACCCAGGGAAGTCTGTTTATTTCAAAGGCAATCACACACTGTATATGCTCAATCTCAAAAGCAATCTAGAGTTGTAGTAAAAGTATATTAATCACACCTTGCTTTGAACAAACTGAAGTTCTACTTTGAATTACAGAAAATCAACCTACCTATTGCAGAGTTCAAAATTTAAAGAAATAATTATCCGAAGAATCCTGGATTACATTAAGAAATAACAACCTAGGAAAGAAATCTTTCAGGATACTGCAAACAAAAAGACTAACTATTTTGTAACAGAGAACAGGACCCTATTCCCCAAGCAGGAATCTTCAACACCTGTTTCCGACTATCACACTTTCATGAACTCATTACTAATCAAAATAATTGACACGCACTGAAGGCTAACTATCTCTTAATAGAGAACATGACCCTATTCCCCAAGCAAGAATCTTCAGCACCCGTCTCTAATTATCATGCTTTCATAAATTCACCAAACAGGATTACCAATTAGAATGATTAATAGTTACCCAAGCATGAATTATATGAAAACAATGTAACAATTAGTAAAGCAGAGTTTCAGCAAAAAAGAGTTCAGTAAAGTAGATTTTCAGAAAAACAAAATTTAATCAAGGCATGAACAAAAATAATACTAACACACTACAGAACTAATGGGTGAATCTTGTGAAGAAGGTGGGCCCTCCCTTCTCACAAGATTCCCCATAAATGAAAAGAACTAGGAAGGAATGCTCAGAATAATCTTTTATTCATCTGTCAAGTGTATCATGTTACAATGTCTGAAGCAAACACATCCTCCTCTGTAATTCCTTTCTTAGCCAAGAAGGATCCCTCTAATGATGATTTCCCCTTATTTAAAGAGGAGATTCCCCTCGATACAATAAATCATCAAAATACATGTGCACATATGAATCCTATTCTTAGTCATATCTAATCTTCTATACTGGAATAGGATATCCTGGTCTCCCGTATCAGAATGATATTACAATAGTTGAAATGGTGTTGGGTGAGGTGTAGCTGTTGCGGCTGGTGTAACAGCTTATTTATTTATCTTCTTGTTACTGTTGTTGTATATTGTTTCAGCATCGCAAATCATGGGTTGTTTCAGCAATGAGATTTGCGTTCTGATTGTTTCATCAACGTAGTCTCAAGCAACAACGATTGTTAATTCTGGCTCAAGGTGTGGCTGTTGTGGTCAGTGTAACAACTTCTTCTTTCTGTTGTGTGAACTGCTATTTCAGCATTGCAGACCACTGACTATTTCAGCCACAGGGTTTGTGTGCTTTTGACTGTTTCAGCAATGGGCCTTCAAACAACAACAATAATCTACAGTTCGAATTGTTTCAGCACTTATATATTTCTGATCGATGGTTAAGCATGAGAGTAATGTAAAATTATATGAAAAACAAATTAAACATATAGCAAAGAGAAGAGACGTTATATACCTTTGGAAAGATAGGGTAAGGTGATAATGTAAGTTTAAATGTGAGTGGAAAAAGGATGTAATGGTAGCAAAAAGTGTGAACAAAAAGGTACATTATAGGGTCCTAACACCCCTGTTTCTCCTAGTCTGTAAATATAACTATAACTGGCCAAGATACTATGGTAGACTAGATATGCGTGAATGTTTGATTTGATGAACCATTGTACAAAAGGTCAATGTATGCATTTTTTGTTATTAATATAAAATGGATAAGTGTTGCATAACTACTTAACAGGGGGTTTTCCAAGATAGACCATGGATGCTATGAGAGAGATGGTGAGGGGAACCATAAATGGTTGAGATGACCCCCCACCAAACCAATACCTTACTGGAATTAATGGCTCGGACCTAGAACAATTCTCTAACCCAAAAATGAATTACTGGTCAGAGTGGTAGTTGGAGGAGTCATCCTCAAGAGTTAATGAGGAGATGGGGTAGAGTACCCATCTGCAAGACTTCCAGATATGACCATGAGCTGGGGATTTGGACCCACACAACCTTGGTGAGTAAGGAAAGAAAGAGGTAATTCAAGAGCAGAGACAGATCTGTGTGAGAGAGAATAGAGTCGAAAGACCAATCTCGAGAAGAGAAAAAGAGGACTTGCAATCTCTCTGGTTCAAGGAAGAACCGAGAAATAAGCTCGTTCTGGATGCAAGAAGCTGTTGGCAGGGTTTTCGTTTCAAGTTTATAAACAAGGATGACGAGTGACTGTGGAAGTACTTGTGAAAACCTCCTTGCTTGGTACAGAGAAAACCGGTTTCCCGGATCATGTGGCATGAGAAGAGTAATCTCCGTCCCTGACTATCACTGAGAAAGAAGAAAGAGTCTCTCTTAGAGAATCATGGTCTAGCTTGGGGGTGTCCAGTGGTAAATTCATTCAGGAGTGGCTATGCCTATGGTTGGGTGGAAACATGAACCCCTTTCAGTAGTCACTTCATGAATTCTGGATTTCTGATAAGTATTTTCATACTCTGTGTATTGAAATGGAAATGATGTTTGAATATACATGCCTATGATTGAGTTCTGTATTGAATGATTAAGGTAGAAATGTGTATTTCCTCTCTGTGAACCTGTGCATTTGAATGGTCTTCTGCTTGCCTTAGCTTAGCAGTTAGAGAGTTATGGGATGTAATTCTGCAAGAGAGTTGGGGTAGGATTTGTTGGAACGCTTAAGTCCTGTCGACCCTTAGAGTTTACTTTCGTGGGGACACTAGGTTCAAACACTATGGAAGGAGGGAACCTCCTTTAGAACCTTTTCCTATGTGACCAAGGGCTCATGCCCATGTCCTTAACCCATTTACGACTAAATATTAGCGTGTAGCTCACTAGAGTTTCAAAGGACCACTGTGACCCAAGGTCCGAGAATCCTGCGTTAGGCCTGAAAGGAGCTAAGCCTTTCTAGCTTCAGAACTCTGGGAATTAAGAGCTCCAGAGTGTTTCGACCTTACCATTTGTAAACTGACTGAAGGAAACTGATTGTTACATTTACCCATGAGGTTGACCGACATCTAGCGGTCTCCCTAACCGTGGAAGATAAAACTTCCCCACCGTTAAACTTTGATGCATTCATCAATCACAAGGTAACGTGAGCCATAGATCCAAGGGTATTCGGGAGTCCCCTTGGCCGTCAGATCTATGCCAGGATAACTTTGGCGAGATCCTGCTTTGAGAGAATAGGTATTTTAAAGCACCAAACTCCATGAACGTCGAAGCTACAAAGTGATGAGAGCCGTGGATCTAGGGAGTTTGTTAAGAACTCCTCTTAATTGTCTGATCATCTAGTAGAGGGGATAGTGTATGGAACTTCAGTGAAGTCCTTCTTCAGAAGAACATAATGGCCATCACGCTGAAATCACCAAAGGCCAGAGTTGTGCAGTGACGAGGACCTTAGATCTAGGAACCCTTTAGGTTCTCCCCTGACCGTTAGATCTATACGCTAGTTAGCCCATCGCTGACCACTTCTGGGAGTAAGGAGGAAGTCACCCAATGGATCGCCCCCAAACACTGAAGTTACGAAGTAATAGAGGTCGTAGATCAAGGGGTTATGTGGATACACCTTGACCTTGAGATCTAAGGGTTTGGAAGGTTATCAGTCCAAGGTGACATGGCATGCTAACATCACTCAAGGTGACATGGACCCATGTTTGATGTGTCACGTGTCACCTTGAATTGTACTTTTCAAAAACCCTATGTGCCCATTAAAACGTGATATGTGTCACCCGTTGTAGGGGCCACATGTCATCTCTTCCTTGCTGCGTGTCACCGCTGGCACTTGCTTTCTTGGTCCATTTGGTGGGTGGAGTGCTCACAACCCACCTATCCTTGCCTCTACGTCCAGTACATCACCACGTGTGAGGGTGGACCCTTTGGGAGTCTTGGACTTTGGGACTCCAGAGGTTTGGGGTGCAACATCGAGAATAAGCTGAAAGGCCTGAAGGCCAGAGCCATGTGGAGAGATTACAGGTTCCTTTGGGAGTTCAGGAATTCAGGACTCCGGAGGGTAGGCATGCAAAAAGGAGAAGGGATGTTCAACGTCGAAGCACTGAATGTCGAACTGTCCCTCGATCTTAGTGGTTAAATGAGGATGAATTTCTGACATTAGATTTGACGATGGATCGACTTCCATCGTAGATGCAAGAGCATTGGATAATCTCTGGGGCTTCGAGGAACATGGAATAGTACAAATGAGATGGACCTATGTGGATGCCACGTGGCCCTTGATTTTTAATTCCTGAAGAGCCTTGAAAGGGCATAACTTGTGAACCATAGCTCGGTTTTGAGTCTAGTGGTAGTCGTTAGAGAGCTACGCTTGAGTAGAGGAGAACATACATCTCAGAGAGATGATTTGAGATGACTAAAGTAAGCTAAATTTTGATACCCCATCCCTAGAAAGGGTACTTAGGGGTCGAGTGTGTTACAAATTGGTATCAAAGCATGGAAAAAACACTTGGCCTACTTGGGCTCATGAACAAGTCGTTTAAAAATATTATTTAAAGAAATTTTATGGGTGACACCCTATCTTACCCCATTCTTAAGAGGCTTATTTAAACCTCTATTGAAGGAAGGAATGAAACTTTCTACTATTGTATATGCTTTGAAATTTTTTAATTCTGTGTTGTTCATAAAACTAGTAGATCATTAACTAACAGAGAATGTTTTTTCAACACTTAAACAATTAGTGGACCGTACGAAAACTGCAGAGTAAAGGATGGTGACACACCATGAATTGGGGGATAGATCCCACAATAGAGAGGAAGAATATGATGAAAGGAGGGAGGTGGAAACCCGTCTTGATTTGGCTGAAAATGTAAGAAGCGTCATGGCAGAATTCTAGAGATGTAAGGATGACAATGAAAGGTTGATAAAAGAGCAGGAAAAGAAAACTGAAATTAATGCAGTCCTATTGCAAAGATTATCAGATATACAAAGGAAGCTGCAGTATGGACCAACAACTAGTCATGTGGATAGACATCGTGTTAAGAAAACCCAAAGTCCACTTGAAATAAGGAAGCA
>JASDQU010101872.1:711659-736397 GCA_032191745.1 Picea mariana
TAGAGACCCTCCCCCAGACCGTGCGAGTTAGACGTAGGCCTCTCTTGGGGGTCTAGGTTGTAATGTATTCGAGGTAAGGTTACCCAATAGGCTACCATTGAGGAGGACACTTGTCTCTAGGGCCCTCATCTTGTCAGCATGGTTATGAAGTCCCGAATTCAAGAACACAATGAGATGCCTTCGACGCAACAACCTCCTTCTATACTTCCATCCCTCCTCGTTTTCAAGACCACTTGGAAGAAGCGAAATAATTTGTTCACTAGGAGCGAACTATGAATATGGAGCAAGAAGTGGAAGACTCAACAATTCGATGGGTTCCAAATGTAGGGATGACTCGGGCAAGGGACACAAAGTACTGGAAGACCATGGAACTATATTGGCACATCAAGAATCTCTTGGGACAGATGCCTCAGACCATGGAGGAGGCTCAGAATACCATGGAACTGCAGTTAGATGGTCTCCACTTGATGATGCGCGAAGTTCTAGCTCACTTGCCCCAGCCGAGTACGGTGGTGACAACTTCATCCCTGAGAAGTACAGTGAATTCGGCCCCAGGGCAGACTCAGGATCGATCGGTGATGGTACTAGGTCACTAAGACTTCTTTTGTTTTTGATGTTTATCATGAATTATCAAAGAAGACCCAGATCCAGGGCCAATAGTAAATCCCATGAAGGATGTTTTGTTGATTTTCTAGGTCTCAAGATTTTGTTTTAATTTTTTTATCAAACAGTTTGGACTGAGAAACTCTACCTTTGCTACTAGTCTGGTTTCCCAAGTGGTAGGCCAATAGCAAAAGCTTTTTGTTTGTATGATACTTTGCTAGCTTAATAGAATTTCTACCCCATGTACTTAAAAAAAAAATACTAGATATGGAATTAAATTGGCTCTCTTGTATTTTTAGTCACATTGCAATGAAACATCAAACACAATAATAAAGGAACACTACTATATCAAATATGAAAAATAAATTATATATATATATATATATATATATATATATATATATATATATATATAAGTTGATCAACATGAAAATTGATTGTATAATAATCTATCTTATGTTTTTAATTAGTATACATCAATCATCAGAATCATGGGGTTGATCGAACCTAATTTTGTATATATACACACATATAGACATCTATCTATGAAATTTGATGATTACATATACTCAACTTTATTGTGACTTAAAGCCACAACTCTACTTATGCCCATATGTTGTTATAAAATGTTGCAAAATGTTGCGTGAAGTTATTATTGTTTAATTATGGATGTATGATATTTTGGTTTATATAAGTGATTATGTGTAAGGATGTTGTTTCATTATGAACATACAATTTTTATTAGTCAATCTTGTAATCTAGTACACTTAATTAATTTAATATGTTCAAGCATGTGTGCATTTAAGTAAAACTATGGATTTATATTTGGAACACATCATGTATTTTTTTGAAACTTTTATTATTTTAATGTTTTTTTATGATTGTGAGGTTTGGGAATGTAATGTTTCTAGAAAAACTTAGAGAAAATTCAAACAAATCTAAACAATAATCTTAACATGTAACCTCAAATAATTGCATGACAAATTGGTTATTTAATAAATGCCCGAATTTTGAAATGCATAAACAAATATAACATATTTATTACAACTACTTAATAAAGAATGGTCAATCTAAAGAATGATCATTCAACTGATTTATAATTATTTAAATCATCAAAGCGATTCATGATGAAGCCATATGATTAACAAACACCAAAATGAGATATTGATGAACCCAAATTGTTAATGTAATCTAAAAGATATACTTGATGGGAACAATTTAGGAGATATTAGAGTTTCGCTAGTTGGTGATGGTCACAACCGAGAACGTAGTGACCCCAATCATAATGTTGAGTAAGACAAAGTATGAGAGTAACATGTTCAAAATAAACCATGTAGAAAATGATGTGCTCACTACACAAAAACTGAAAATTTTCCTAAACTTTCCTTTCATAGTGTCATGTACATAGTTTTTAAAATTTTCCAAATTTTCCTAAACTTTCCTTTCATAGTGTACACTTTCCTTTCATAGTGTCATGTACATAGTTTTTAAAATTTTCCAAATTTTCCTAAACTTTCCTTTCATAGTGTACACTTTCCTTTCATAGTGTCATGTACATAGTTTTTAAAATTTTCCAAATTTTCCTAAACATTCCTTTCATAATGTCATGTACAGAGTTTTTAAAATTTTCCAAATTTTCTTAAACTTTCCTTTCATAGTGTCATGTACAGAGTTAGGAAGATTTTCCAAATTTTCCTAAACTTTCCTTTCATGACACGTCATGTACAGAGTTTGTAAAATTTTCCTGACTCTAACCTTTACGTATAAAAACGATGTTATAATAATATGACCTCCAACTATGAAGTTCGCGTATTAACTTTTTCGTTCATGTTTATCATTTTTATATCCCCTCACTTTTCGCAAGTCTTCATCAATCATTTAACACATGCACCCCATATTTTTTTGGAATTGTGAGAATAAAATCATTGCGAAAATGTGATTAGAGGTATTTGGGTTTACATTTTCAAACAACAAATTATATGTTCTTGTTTGAAAATTGACGAGGGAAACAAATCCTCGAGATGAGAAGAATATGACGTTAGGAAAGAATGAATAAAAGCATAGCCTTGTCCAACAAGTGTAATGAGAGAGAACCCCTTGACCAAGAAGTGTAATGAGAGAGGACCCCACTCCTCATGAAAGGAAAAAAAACATAACTTGGACTAAGAAATGCAATGAGAGAGGACCTCCACTCTTGATGAGAGAGAAAAAAAATAGCTTCGACTAAGAAGTGAGAAGTGTAATGAGAGAGGATTTATTTAGTGAGGGATTATTAGGGTTTGCATAATATGAATGATAAGTCTAATTGTTTTATGATTTGGATTTTTTTTTGGTAATTTTATCGAATTTCAACTATAGAAAAATGGTTGGAATTGTAAATTTTTGTTATTGGATTTGTATTTTTATTATAAAAATGGATTTGGTATCCTCAGAAACCCTTATTACACTTGGATTGTGCAACTTCAACAATTAAAATCTGTAATTCTAACAACTTGCAGTTAAATTTTAGACAAAAATGGTTTAAAAAAACCACAAAAAATCCAAATTGCAACATATTTAAAATGCTCTTAATATAAATAAGAATGGAGATTCGACATTATTCATCTCCATTGAATGATTGAGAAGTGTTCTCTTGAATGTAGAACATGATTATTGAATGATTGAGAAGTGTTCTCTTTATTTATGTATGAAACAAATGTTTAAATATGGATCCACTTGATGCTCTTTTAATTGTGTAGGGAATGCTTGTATCATGGAAAGTGGCAGTTTTCAAAGGAAATGGAAAATAATGGCATAGACTTTCCAGGATAAAGATCTAACAATGCATTACTAATAATACTAAGTGGCTTTGGTGTCACCTTAGACATGTAGATATCCTTTTGCAGGTAAAAGAAAAATTTTACCTATTTTTTCAAAGTCACATTACAATACAATAAGGTTCTACTTTGAGATTTAAATTTTTTATGCGTTATATTAATTGCATAATAGAAAATTTAGTGAAATAAATTTATTGTGTAATTTTATGAATGACATAAATATTGACATCTTTATAAACACACATTTTTCTTAGATCAAAAGTCAACTTACAACCTAGGTTGACACATAAAAAGTCACGGACTATGGCTCATGGATGTGCTCTTAACATATTCTCAAAATACATTAGAATGAACAACTTCAAAACAAAGATGTAGTTTGTTGGTGATAATTTTACATCCAAGGTTATGAAATTATCATTAACATTGACATATTTAATAATCAATTATGAATAAGGTCTCACCCAAGATGCTAATGTGTAAGACCTCTGTTTTCCCCAGTCTGTAAAATAACTATTATCATGACCAAAAATTTACACATACATGTTATGTTATTATTGAAAGACAATGGACCTTTGATAAATTATGTAATGTCAATATTTGGTTATTAATGCTACAGGGAGTTGTTGAACTATTGTTGAAGGGATTTCCTTCACAAGTTACAATGTCATGAGAGGAATGGTGAAAGAGGGAGACCCTCACTGGTTGAAATGACCCTGCCAAGACAATACTCTGTCAAAATTAAAAGGAGTGAAAAACTTGAACCGTCCTTTGCCTAGAATTTTGATTACCATTCAAGCTGGTGGTTGGGGAGTCCTCTTGGAAATCAATGAGAGGAATGGGCATAGTCCCATTGGGAAGCTTCTGGTGCTACCTCGAAGTCTGGGGGAAGAATACATGGTTGTGTGTGTGTGTGCGCGCGTACACACCTGTGTGTTGCCATGTTTGAATCCCCTCAACAAAGGAATCCTCACGAGATAAAATGAAATAGAGGAACCCTGGGTAGGAAATGGAATGCCTTGGACCTATGCGAGAGTTCTGAAAAACTCAAAAGTCTTGAAAAGGACTAGAGAAAACCCTCATGAAATTTGGCTAAGTCCTGGACCAGACTGTTAAGCATGAGAAAAATCCTTGTTTTTCCTTGGAGGAATCATGATCATAGATTTGGAATGGTGGTTAGATCTAGACCCTTTATCAGTGTAGGGGTAGGATTAAATATCGACCATCAATTTGGCGAGATAATAGATCCCCATTGTCCATCATAGGGTGCCATACAGAGTAAGTCATGGGGATGGGATCTGATGAGGAGACTCTGAGGGGAGATCTGGACTGTCAATCTCGTGAGATAGATAGGTCCAGGACACTCATTGGATAGGATGATTTGGGGTAAAACACAAAGGAGAGCTCTAATAGGGAGACTCCAAGGTGAGATATGGACCCTTGAATAGAGAAAGGGAAATATTAACTCTTAGTTGTTGATCTGTCCCAAGGGCTCCACATCTTCTTCGCAAGTGAGAAGACCTTGTTTCTCCCCGGAGGGATCATAGTCATTGATTTGGCATGGTGACAAGATTCGACCATTGATCAATGGGGAGGCGAGACTTGGGATAGACCATATCTCGGTCGTCGATCTAGAGCGATAAAATAATCCTAGTTGTTCTTCGGAGGATGTCGTTCGAAGTAAGTTGCGGACTCGAAGGAGATGCACTCCGAAGGAAGAACTCTGAGGGATGATCATGACCATAGATTGGCGAAAGGAAGATCAGATCCTAGCCATTGGTTTTGAGCTATAAGCTTGTGAATTGAGAAGGACTGTATGTCCAATGATGGCATGTCCAACTGCAATTGGTCCACATGGCATATGTAGGTTGACCCATGTGTCACATGGGCATTGTGCCACATGTTAATTAGAATTGATTTTTAGGTAGGACCTTGTTTTGGATTATGAGTGCCACGTTTCATGACCAGGTGGCAGGGCCACATGTCATGACATGTGGCAATCATCGTGTATAGAGGTGGACACATGCTAATTTGAAATTGATAGGTCAGACCCAGTACAAACCTCGTCATTTTCATACTTAAGGATATGTGTTTTAATCCTTGCCATTAGATCCCTGTGAAGAGATCCTGACCATTCGTCACAGGGTACTAATCAAACTAAGTTACATAATTACACTTCGATGAAGGAACTCTGAGGGAATACCTGAGCAATTAATCAAAGAGGGTCATGACGAAATGATAATCGTTGATGTATCATAGGCTCTACAAGGCACTCTGACAGGAGAAACTCTGAGGGGAGGTCTAAGTCATTGATTGGAGGGTGATCATGAAGAAATTACAACCATTGACCTGTCATGGACCCCATAAGGTCAAGTATGAAAGTTTAGCAAGGTCGCATGTGGGCCAAAAATGTTGACGATGATAAAGGTATCAACGATGCAACGGGAGCCATTGATCGACAGTAGGTCAGAGTAAATCTCCACTGTATATTCTCAAAATTCCATTTATAGGTTACATAATGAGTAATGGCATAAAGATGACGTGGAGTGCCAACATGACAACCAACGTGGTTTTCATAGTGACAGGTTTCAAGAGCGCATTTGGCTGAGGGACACGTGTGTCCCAGAGAGGACTAGAAACCCTTATATATGTGACTGTGATCTGAACCATTAGATATGGAGGTAGGGAAGTCTTAGCCATTCACCGGGGGAATTCAGGCTTAGCCTAAATACTAGGAAGGAATACAAATGTCACAGACAATGAGATGTCAGGGTTAACGACAGTCATCGATCGATGATCTGTCATGATATAATCATGATCGCATATCAGATGTGGACCCTACTGGCTTCCTTAATAAAATGCGGGGACATGAGCATTAATATTCATGCTATTTAGGATCATCAACACAATTAGAGCCGCATGATGCTCACCCCAAGGATGGTTGGATCTAGAACAGTCTCGATATAGGGTCGTCATCGAAAATTTTAGTTGGGGTGTTGGTGATAACCCACATGCTAGATGGGATCATTGATGCAAGAAGAGTTGTAGGATGCTCGGCCCAAGGATGGTTGGATATAGTGCAATCCCGGTATGAGATCGTTGTCAAAATTTTAGTGTTAGAGTGTTTAAGGCTTCGTGGGAGTAAATTCCCGACGACGATGACGAGAGGTTATGTAGAGTCAAAACTGTGGATTGGTGAGCCATATGGAAAGTGCCACATTGGAGCCATGACTATGCCACATCGGATGATAGATGGGCTAGATAGCCATGGGGATTCCATGTGGTAGTGAGGTCACACTTAGCCAATGAGGGTTGAGAACTTTGGAAGGCCACAACTTTTGATCCAGGAATCTGTTTGGAGCATGGTTATAATTATTGGAAATATCTCAACGAGCAGAAGATCATGGTGCCCCTAAGAAGAGGATTGAGATGATTGATAAGAAAATTTACCACCCCATCCCTTAAAAGGTTACTTAGGGGGTTGGGTTTCTTACAAAGTGGTATCAGAGCAGGAAAAAACACTTGGCCTACTTGGGATCATGAAAGAGTTGAATAAACTTCCTTAGAGAACTTTTAAGGGGGAGGGCACCCTAACCTACCCTATTCATAAAAGTCTATTAGAAACTTACCACTAAATAGAGGATTGTGATTTTCTATTGTTTTTACACATTTTTAAACTTGAGTTGAATGGTGTTGTTATATGAAAATAATAAAGTCGATTTCATCTTACATAATTTTATTTTTTATGTTGTCCATGACTCAATTGGTGAGTAACTAACCAAAAATGTTGATTATCAACGCTTAACTAGTCAATGGTTTTTCCCAGAAAAGATATAAGAGAAAAGGATGGTGACATATCATGAGATGGGATAAGGATCCCATAATAAAGAAGAAGAGTTTGATGAAAGGAGAGTAGTAGAAACCCCTCTAGATTTGGATGAAACTGTAAGAATTCTCATGGAAGAGATACAAAGCTTTAAGGATGTTAATGAGAAGCTTATGAAAGAACATGAAAACAAAACTGAAATAAAAGTAGTTTTACTGCAAATCCTATAAGATATACAGAGGTAGCTGCAAAATGAGACAACAACCAGTAATGTGGACAAACATCAACATGATAAAATCCAGATTCCACTTGAGATACAAAGGTATGGTCCTGAAAGTAGCAATGAAATAAGAAGCACTCCCAAGAAGGCTCAATAAAATCAAGTTGGAATGTACATATAATAAAACATTAGAGTGTGAAGATAAGGAAGGGAAGAGAAGGACCCTACAAGGAATTCAAAATCTTGTCTCAGTGAGACAAATGTCAACCCTTCAAATGAAGAAGTATTGCAGGAAAGGATATCCTTTGTATGAAATACAAGAAACCAAGCCTAGAGGACCATACTATATTGAGAGAATATAAATATGTGTTTTCTGAAGAGGTACAGGTCTACCTCCAAAAAGAGAGATTGATTTCTCAACAAACCTAATACCTGGAGCGGTGCCAATGTCTAGAGCACCTTATAGGATGAGTACCTTGGAGCTAGTCGAGCTCAAATTACAAGTGAAGGATATGTTGGACAAGGGATTTATTCAGCCTAGTGTTTCTCCTTGGGGAGCACTATCCTTGTTTGTGAAGAAGAAGGATGGCACACTTAGGTTGTGCATAGACTATAGACAACTCAACAAAATGACAATTAAAAATAAGTATCCCTTGCCGAGAATTGATGACTTTTTTGACCAGTTAAGGGGTGCTACAATTTTCTCCAAGATTACTTGAGGTATAGATACCATTAGGTCATAATTAAGGATGAAGACATCCACAAAACAACCTTTAGGATAAGGTATGGGCACTATGAATATGTAGTAGTGCCATTTGGGTTTACCTATGCACCAAGCACCTTCATGTGCTTGATGAATAGTGTGTTGTTTCATTGATGATATCCTAATATATTCTAAGAACATGGAACAACATGAAGAACATCTCAAGTTAGTACCTTGAGTGCTAAGAGAGAAAAAACTCTATGAAAATCTTAGTAAGTGTGACTTTTTCCAAAAAAAAATTCATTACTTAGGCCATGTCATCGGTGAGGAAGGAGTGGTAGTTGATCCAGAAAATAGAAAATCCATTATGGATTGGACTACACCAAAAGTTGTAACTAATATCATATCCTTTATGGACCTATCAAGGTACTATATAAAGTTCATAAAGGGGTTTTCCAAAATTGGTTATCCAATCACCTCCCTCCAGAAAAAGGGAGTCAAATTTGTTTGGACAACTGAGTTTGAAGAGAGATTTCAGAAACTAAAACATTTATTGACCAATGCATATGTGCTAAAGATTGCAGACCCAAAAAATTATTTCCTTTTGTGCATAGATGCTTGCAAAGAAGGACTCAGAGGAGTACTCATGCAAGAAGGGCATGTAATCTGTTATGAATCCAGGAAATTGAATAAAAATGAAGCACATTATGTGAGCCATGACTTAGAATTAGTTGCCATAATGGATGCCTTAAAAATGTGGAGACATTACCTCCTAGGAAGAAAATTCGTTCTCATGATAGACCATAGTGGGATGAGAAATTTGTTTTACTAGCCCAAACTAAATGCTAGACAAACTAGATGGATGGCTCTCCTTAGTGAGTTTGATTTTGAAATCAAACAAATATAGGGAAAATAAAATAGAGTGGTTTATTCCCTTACTATAATCATGAAAGTGATTTACTTGGCAGATGTAATCACATGTGAATCAAACATCAAGAAAAGAGTAAGAAGTGCACAAGAAACAAATGATTTTTTCAAAAATTTAAAGACATATTTAGAACAAGAACCCACGAGACTGAAGTATGAGGGTTATCAACTGTTGGGTGATGGCTTACTAATCTATGAAGGTTGGTTGTATATCCCAAATTGTGACAACTTGAAGAGGTTCATCATGGATGAACTGCATAAAAGACCATATACTAGTCATCCTGGTTTCCCAAAAATGATAACAACCACCAAGAAGTTGTTTTACTGGCCATGAATGAAAAAGGACATAGCGAATTCTTTAGCTAAATGTTTGGAATGCCAACAAGTTAAGGTGGAACGAAATCACCTAGTAGGGTTGTTCCATCCCATACCTATATGAGAGTGTAAATGAGAAACCATCTCCATGTATGTTATCATAGGATTACCTAAAACAACCAGACAAAATGATGCCATTATGGTAGTTGTGGAAAAGTTGGGAAATGATGCTCACTTTATCCTGTTAAATTCCACTGGAAAGGAAATAAATATTGCCAATATTTTCATGAAATAAATATTTAGGCTACATGGGATGCCTAGGGAAATCATATCTGATAGAGATGCAAAATTCACCTCAGAATTTTGGAAATCTTTGTTTATTAGTTTTGGAACTAAATTGTTATTTAGTACAACCTATCACTCTCAAACTGATGGACATACAGAGAGGGTAAACCGAGTATTGGAAGACATGTTAAGGATGCAGGTGATGCATCAACCCAAGAAATGGGAAGAATACCTACCCTTGGTAGAGTTTTCTTACAACAATGACTATCATATGTCATTGAAAATGAGTCCTTTTGAGGATCTCTTTGGTAGACAATGCCATGTACCAATTAGCTGGGACAACCTAGTGGACAGGATTACGCTTGGGATAGACATGCTAAAGGATATGGAGCAACAAGTAGCTTGAATAAAAAAAAATCTAAAAGTGGCCCAAGATAGATAGAAAATATATGCAGACATAAATAGGGCTACTAGAGTGTTTAAAGTAGGGGATCATGTGTCTCTCCGAGTTAAGCCCAGAAGAAGTTTCTTGAGGATGGGAACAAGTGCCAATATAGCACCTCGGTTTTGTGGACCCTTTGAAATCCTAGGAAGAGTGGGACATATAGATTATATATTATCTTTAACCCCCCACAGTGAAAGCACATAATGTTTTCCATGTTTCATTATTAAAGAAATATGCACATGATTTTTCTCACATAATTGACTAGTCTGTAATCCAGGTGGATCTAGAGGGAGAATTCTTGCCATAAAAAAAATGTATCCTCGACAAAAAAGATATCCCTCTCAAAAAAAAAAACCGTTGCACAGGTGAAGGTGAATTAGAAACAGTTTGGTCCCGATGAAGCTACATGGGAACTGGAGGATGCCATGAAACACACATACCCTTTTTTGTTCACTGTTGTATATAAAGTTTTTTGCGGTAGATAGAACACTGAGGATGATGTTCCTTTAAGGGGGAGGGAATTGTAAGACCCTTTTTTCCCTCAATGTGTAAATATAACTATTATCATGAAGAAAAATTTAGACATACCTTCTATGTGATTATTTAAAGACAATGTACCTTTGATAAATTATGTCATGTGAATATTTGGTTATCAATGCAACATGGATCTATTGAACTACTGCTAAATGGATTTCATTCACAAGTTACAATGTCATGAGAGGAATGGTGAAAGAGGGAGACCATCACTGGTTGAAATGACCCTGCCAATATAATACTTTGTCAAAATTAAAAGGAGTGAAGACCTTGAACCGTCCTCTACCCAAAATTTTGATTACCAGTCAAGCTAGTGGTTGGGGAGCCCTCTCAAAAATCAAGGAGAGGAATGGGAATAGTTTGGTTGGTAATATTTTGATTCTACCTTGAATTTTGGGGGATGAATATATGGTTAGTTCAAGGGGGAACAAGGAAAAGGATGAACATATAGATGAAGAGACGAAGAAATCTAGGGTTCGAGAAGAAAGAACAGAGGAACCTGGTTAATTTTGCTGAGAAATTTCCTCATGACATTGTATCCTGGATCGAGGGTGGTTGGATATAGCATTGCATAGTGAAACCTTGCCTATAGTTGGCTGGACACTAGCATACCATTCAATAGTTTCCAACAACTCCTAAGTTATAGATGAGTATATATATATATATGGTTGAATGTTTAGTATGGTGATTCTGGATATTAATACCTAACTTGTGAGATTGATGGTTAATTTTTAGAGATGACATCATGTTTGTATGAAATACATATGCTTGGATATCCTAGTGTCTTTGATTATAAACAGTCTCTTTCTTTAGAAAATTAGCTACAAGTTTATGTCTGTGACAATCATTTTTGATGTATATCCTTATAGTAGCTTGAGTATGTAAATAACTAAAATCTCTCTTATATAATAAGTTGAAAGATGACCCAACATCCCTTCTTATTATAAGTTCCCAGGTGGATATTGATATGTGTGTTTATGTGTGTGTGTGTGTGTGTGTGTGTGTGTGTGTGTGTGTGTGTGTGTGTGTGTGCACCTATGTGTCGCCATGTTTGAATTCATCCCACAAAGGGGGATAAGATGAAACAGAGGCACCCTGGGTATGAAATGGAATGCCTTGGACCCAGGAGTGAGTTATTGAAAACTCAGAAGTCTTGAAAAGGACCAGAGAATGCCCTCGTGAAATTTGGCTAAGTCCTGGATCAGACTATTAATCCTGAGAAAAACCCTTATTTTACCTCGGAGGAATCGTGACTGTCAATTTGGAATGGAATTTATATATGGACCCTTTATCAATGTAGGGGCATGATTAAATCTTGACCATTGATCTGGGGAGATAATAGATCCCCACTATCCATCATAGGGTGCCACTAGGAGTAAGTTTTGGAGATGGGCTATGATGAGGAGATTTCGAGGTGATATTTGGACCGTTAATCAAAGCAAGGGTGATATTTTATCTTGCCCATCAATATGGCGAAATAGATAGGTCTAGGTATCTCATTGGAGATGATGATTCAGGGAAAAACAAGGAGGAGAAATCCGGTGGGGGGACTCTAAGGTGAGAACTAGACCCTTGATCGGAGCAAGGGAAAGATTAAATCTTAGTTCTTGATCCTTTGCAAGGGCCCCACATCTTCCTGGGAAGTGAGAAGACATTATTTCTCCTCGAAAGGATTGCATCCGTCAATTTGGTGCAATGGTAATATTCAGTTGTTGTTTGATGCGAAGGGGAGAATTGGGACAGACCATATCTCAACTATCGATTCGACGAGATAAAATAACCCTAGTTGTTTTTCGAAGGACATCATTCAGAGTAAGTTGTAGACCCAAAGGAGATGCATTATGAAGGAATAACTATGATGGATGATTGAGACCATATATTGAAGAAAGGAATATTAGATCCTAGCCATTGGGTTTGAGCTATAATCTTGCAAATTGAGAAGGACCGTACACCTAATGATAACATGTCCAATTGCAATTGCTCCACATGGCATGTGGAGTTCGGAACATGTGTCACGTGGGTATTGTGACATGTGTCAAGTAGAATCGATTTTTTAGGTAGGAACTTTTGTTGGATTATGAGGGCCATGTGTTAAGACAGGTGGAAACCAACATGTACAGAGGTGGACCTGTGTTATTTGAAATTCATAGGTCAGGTTGAGTATGAACCTTGTTGGTTTCGTACGTGAGGACAAGTGTCCTAATCCTTGCAATTAGATCCCCGTTAAGAGATCCTAACCATTCACCATAGGGTACTAATTAGAGTGAGTAACATAATTACACTCCGATGAAGGAAATCCGAGGGAATATTTGGGTCGTTAATTAGTGAGGGTTGTGACGAAATTCCAACCATTCATCTGTCGCAGGCTCTACAAGGCACTCTGATAGGAGAAACTTCAATGGGAGGTATGAGTCATTGAATGGAGGGTGACTGTGAAGAAATGACAACAATTGATCTGTGGTGGACCCCACAAGGTCAAGTATGAAAGGTTAGCAAGGTCGTGTGTTGGGAAAAATGTCGATGATGATAAAGGTATCAACGATGCCACGAGAGATATTGATCAGAGGTAGGTCCAATTAAATATCCAATGTATATTTCCAAAGGGCTCTTTATAGGTTACATAATGGGTGATCATGTCAGGATGATGTGGTGTGCCAACATGACATCCAACGTGGTTGTTAGAGTGATAGGTGTCAAGAGAGGATTCGGCTGGGGACACATGTGTCTCGGAGAGGACTAGAAACCATTAGATATTTGACTGTGATATGAACTATTAGATACATAGGTAGGGAAATCCTATCCATTCTTTAGGGGAATTTAGGATTATCCTAGAGACTGGGAATGAATACAGATTCCAACGATGATGATATGTCCAGGTTAATGAAAAATGTTGATCGATGATCGATCATGATATAATCATGACTCTACATCAGATATGAACCCCATTGGTTTCCTTAATAAAAGGTTGGGAGATGAGAATTAATACTCATGCTAGTTAGGATCATCGACACAATTAGATCCATAGGATACTCGTCCCAAGGAAGGTTGGATCTGGCGCACTCTCGATATGGGGTCGTCATCGAAACTTTTGGTGGGGGTGTTGGCGATAACCCACATGCTATAAGGGATCGTCGATGCAACCAAAGATGTAGTGTTATCAACCCAAGGAAGGTTGGATCTAGTGCAGTCTTGGTATGATATCATCATCAAAATTTTAGAGTTGGAGTGTTTGAGGATTCATGGGAGTAAATTCCCGACGATGACGATGATGAAGAGAGGTTTCATATATTCAGAACCATGGGTTGGTGAGCCATATGGAAACTCCACGTCGGAGCCTCAAATGTGCCATGTCAGATGACACATGGGCTAGGAAGACACATGGATTCCACGTAGTAGTGAGGTGGCACTTAGCCAATGAGGGCCAAGAATTTAGAAGGCCATAACTTTTGATCCAGGGATCTGTTTGGAGAATGGTGACAGTCGTTGGAAATCTCTTGATGAGTAGAATATAATGGTGTCCTCGAGAAGAGGTATTGAGCTAATTGAGAAAAAGTGAAATTTTACTACCACATCCCTCAAAAGGGTACTTAGGGGGTTGGGTGTCTTACATAATGAGAATCAATGAATCAAGATTCAATCATAAAGAAATAAAAATATGAACATGTACAACATCCAACATACATTCCATTACATAGTCACATCAATATACTCATAAAATAAATGGGGGGGAACCAATTCCCAATCTTTGTCATTCAATCCATTATAAAAGTTCATACAACAGTCTAGGGCTTAAAACTCTAATTTCCATTTTCTTTCTCTCATACAAACTTCATAGCTTGGCCTTGATAGAACCACTATCCAACCATCTAATAACCAAAAACCAACCCTTTTCCCTCTGATTACATTCCCTTAAATACATATCAATATAATTATAAATTAGTTACAATCCTAACCACCTCCAACACAACCTTCTATCCCAAGGATATACAAGTGCACTAAATCTAAGAATAATTACAATCAGAGAGAGTAGGCTAAAGGATGCATCTAGCCTAAAAAAGGGGTACAGAGGCCCAAAATGGGATACACAATAGAAAACTACAAGATAGGGTCCCAACAAGCCCCTAACACTCCAAATGGAGTGCATAAAACACATTTCTTCAAGTTCAATGAAATCTAAAATTGCTTGCATTTGCCCAAAATTAGTCTCAATACTTATAAATAGTTCTTCAGTGAGCTAAACATAGTCTAATCATCCAAATAAAACCTCCAAAAACTTGTACATAAATTCTTTAAAGGTAGCAACCGTGATCTTTGAGAACATAATAGGTGCATTTTTTAGTTTGAAGGGCATCACATTGTAACTGAAATATCACCATTTAGTTGCAAATCTTGTTTTAGTCTTATCTTCTTCTACAATTCTAACCTGATGGTACCCTAAAAATCCATCAGTGAATGAGTAACCCTCTCTCCCTCCCACATTATATAAGACCTCATTAGTAAACAATGTGGGAAAGGGGTCATGAACACAAGATGCATTCAATGATTTTATATACACACATATTATTATTTCTCTTTATCTTCTTGTTCAAAGTCACCATAGGGTCGATCTAGTTTGATTTGTCTACGAGGAAAACTATTCCTCTGCAGAGCATTCTGTCCAATTATTGTTTAAATTTATCCTTATACGTCAAATTCAATTGATATGGCCACTTTCTCATAGGTTTAGCATCATGTCTTAGTTGAATCTTCATTTCTCCTAAGGACCTTACAATCTCTTTCATCTCCTCAAATGTTTTTGGGAACATATCGTCATATTCCTTAAGCGGATCAACTATCTAGGTGATAGTCTCCTCGTTCTAGTAGTCTCCAACAATCACCATATTTGGTTTTGAATTTGTCCCTATATTCCATTTGTTTTTCATTTTCAAAGGTTGTTTGTAGTAGGGAGTATTACTCTCGGGTTGTTTTCCTTTAAGTTCCCTCTCTTCAACTGATTCATTAAACTATACATTCCTTAAATCATCCTTCTCTATTAGGTCTTCCTCAATTCATTTTTCAAAAATTCATGGGTTCCTTTAGTTTCTCCAAACTTTTATGATATGCGTAGACCATTCTCTGTGTTGGATTTAAGTGCACAATTTTTTCACATAAGATAAAATATTTGTTTTCTCCTTTAGAGTTCCAGATAGTGTGGGATAACATGAGGTGAATTTGAACAACACACATAATTTCTTATACATAACTTCCCAGTATTTGGGTTGTCTTCCAGTTTCCTCTTGTATATACCAACTCCTAGGGACACTATCTAATGTGTGAATGAACCTATGTATCCACTCCTATGCTAGGAAATCATTTTCCTTCCACCTCCTTTAGCAAAATCGAATATGTTCATCATGATCCTTTGTAACTTTATTTTTGTTTTATATCTCCACTTCTTGAGATGGATGAAATCTTAGTTGCATACTCATCACCATTTGTGCCCAAATTTGTAAATTTTCTGTGTTTAGTAACCAATGCATAGGGGTTTCCTTTACAACTACGCTCATCTCTAACAATATCTATTATTCTAATGCTCTCTCTTCCATCAAATATAGAAATGTATTGATCATTCCTATTCGATCACATTTAAATGGGTCACACATTTTTGTCCCTATCCAACACACAAACATTTCCACATATTTGCATATTTTGCTTGACATCTCATAACATCCTATTTTCCATTTGCTCGTGACATGCTTCTAATTTATGTTTTGTGAATAGATACTCCTCCAATTCAGTTCACCATCTGTTGTTGGATTTATGTAATACTCCTTTCTTGTGCTGATATTATAAATTTTCTCTAGCACTATGTATTGTACATCATCATTTAATGGGTTTTTATCTCTCTCCTTCAGTGGGGTCCAAACAAGAAACTACGTAATTGTTCTCTTGCTTGAATGACATCCTTTCGTGCTTCAAATTCAAGATCACATTATTATTAAAGGCTCGATCTATCCCCAATAGTGTTGGGTAGGGGTCTTTCTCATCCATGTTCTAAATCAATTTGAATTCAATTATAGTATTTACCCCATATGTATTTACTTATATGTATTTGACTCTTTTTATTGGGAAAATCATTTATTGGTTAGCTAATATGAGATAGATGGGTGACCAAATCAACTTTGGTTTCCCCATCAACTACCAAGATTTCTTAGGAAGAATATTCACATTAGACCCCAAGTCAAACATGACATCCTTCATTTCATATCCTCCTAATTCCATCATCATCTTTCAATCCCTTCATGTTTATACTAAGGTGAATTTTGAAGGGTCTCCATTGCATCACAGAAGAATTATCTCCGTATACCTATGTCAAACTTTGGTGGGGTTTGTGCAACTTTCTTTATTTTTCTTGTGAGTATTGCTTATGTGTCCAACCTAGTATTTTCACCTTCATGGGTTACCACATGTACCTATGTAGTCCATTCAACCTCCTTGCATTCTCTTCTATCACAATGTGCACTCTATTCTCCTCCCACTTCTTTAGTAGATCCAAACATTCTTATGTTTGATGATCTATATTATGATAGTAGGCACAAAGTACTTGAGGCTTTGTACAATTCTACACAATATGATCAAATTCTCCAAAATTAAAACGTGTCAATCTTATTCTACCTCCATATCCACCACATCTGCTTCCTCTAAATAATGTAGTATCCTCCTTTCCCTACACTCTATAGGTTTCCATTTTGTTCTCTTTCATCAACTACAGTGACTTGTATTTGTTCACATAATTTCTTATAGATTTACAAAGTTGATAGAATGTTTTTTTTTTGTAGTTGTTTGATACTTTTGCTGCATGGGACAACAACATGGCTCATGTCCCCATTACATGTATATTTCACACCAAACTAGATTGGACCCCATGAGAAATGGGTTTTGTATTCCCATGCTCATGTAATTACTTGTCACTCAAAATTCGTTTCTATAATGTCCCTATGTCCTACACATAGTGCACCAAACATTGAAGCACATTTATTTTCCCTTGGATAAATGCTATAATGTTTTCAATAGCACAATGCGTTCTCTTTTGATCTATGTCATTCCTAGTGAAGTCTCACCACCTTGAAGTTTAGATTCCAGTTGCATAACATTCTCCAATACTTCTTGTTAGGTAGTTATTTTATGTTGTGCGAGGGGAATACAGACATAGGGAAATAATCCAACAACCAACCATCCTTGTATTTAAATTCTTGTCTTCTACAACTTAGCTTTCCCAACATATATTTAAACCTCTATTCATAGTCCCAAATAATTTCTCCCACTTTTTTCCCAATCTCCTTGAGCTCTACTGTGCACTTTTGTTCTAATTTAGGTTTTTGTAACTCTTTAATTACATCATTCTTTATCTTTTCATAGGTCCTTGTTTGGTTTTGGAGGGTACTGGAATTATATTTTATATACCATTGAAGTGCACCATATCTAAATGTGGTCTCCAAATATAGGATCTTCATTGCATCATCTGTGATCCTATTCATTGTCCATATGGCCTTACATATAAAATAATTCTATTTTTCACCATCCTTCTCAGTATGGAACATTGCAAGTCTTAGTGTAGGGTCACTTGTTGTTCCTGACATTGAGAAATTAAAATTCATGGCTACTATTCTTTTCCTACTTGGTATTATTCCTTCTATTCTATGTTGAATTATATCTCTCACTTCTGACTCTATTAAACTCTCTTCTATTAATAATGCACACGTGGGGGGTGGGTTAAAGAGGGGATTATACTATCTAACCTACCCAACTTCTTCTCTAGATCCATAAGACTCCTCCAATCTTATGTGTTTCAATAGTCCTACTACTACTAAACTATAGTCACCCTCATTGAATTCATATTCAACATTTCTCTGAATATATCCACTAATTGAAAAGTCACTTTCATCTTCATCTATGACTTCACCACTTCTAATCAATCAATGGGATCCAACATTCTCTCCATCCCCTCTAATGTTAACTATTTTTTTATGGGCTAAGAGAAATTTCTTTTGAACATTTCCCTCTTGTAGTATCTATCTCTCTTCTACATGCATCTCTTGTGTGGTATTTGTAATAATACATTCTTCCTGTGTTTCTCTCCTTTCTTTCCTACTTACTCCGCTTCTAGTTTCTTCCATGTCTTCTCCCCTTTTCTTGGTACTATCATACTGTACCTTCCAAACTATCTCCCACACCACATTTCATTTCTCATATTTGTTTGCTCTCACTTTTATTTGGGCCTGTAGATCCATCGTCCTTTTCTTTTATCTTCTCACCTCATCTCCCTCTCACTCGTCACCCCCCATCACAAGGGAATTATGTTTCCATGCTATTAGGCCTGATTTGCATCAACCCTGTTGTTGGGAGACCTATTTGTCCCTTGTAATAAAAATCATACATCACACATTATACATTATACATAAGAGAATATATGAATATATGTAGTAAAGTAATTAAGTACAAGAATGTGAATGTATAAGTCAAGTAAAATAATTTAATGAATGATTAGTTGGAGAGGGTACAACCAATCCAACCATCTCTCCAATGTACAAATACTCTTGAAAATGGAATATAAAATTGGTCGGTTAACCTTGCCTAAATTATCTCTTATTTCCTGAGTACGTGCGTGCAATGTTCTTGTCCTAATATAGTCTCTCTTGAATTCCTTTGTAATCTAGAAGATTACAACATTGGCACCATTTCCTCCTTCATTTAGTTTGGGTGACAACAACACACTAATCTAGATGATTACAACATTGCTGCCATTTCCTCCTTCATTCAGTTTGGGTGACAACAACACAAGAGGCTGCTTTTATTGAAGACACTTGATATTGTTTTTTTAAATGAATCTACCTGAATGGATGTTGCTAGCATAAAGATCAATGTGCACAAGGAAACTAGAAAAATCATGAAAGAAAGAAATCTGTAAATAAAGAAGAAAATTTGATTGAAGAGAATTTTGGAGAAACTCGCATGGGAGGGGCCTACCTGCACAAGAAAGAAAGAAAATATATAATGCAAGGAGAAAAATATGCAAGAAATAATTTGATTTTTCAAGTTCATTGATGTCACTCAAATATCAAAGAGCTTCTTTGGTTGAATGTTGTCATTGGTGGATCGTAAGATGTCAAGTTGGATGTGGTGGTCGAGTTGGATGAGATGGTCGATTAGAAGATGTCTAGTTGGATGTGCTAGTAGAGTTGGGCATGCTGTAGAGTTGTTGGAAAGAAATTTGCTATCCATTCTACATTTCTATGTTAAGCTTCAACATTTTCATGCTTGGTAAAACCTAGTGGAGATCGACTACATGAATTGAAGATAAATTGACTAACATGGGGTTGACGTCGACAAAGACTTTTCGAATGAAAAATTATACACACATTGGAGGACACTTAATGTCTTAGTTTATCGACTGAAGTTGTTTGGATGAATTGGAGAAGAGTCGACTAGTTCCCATGCCATTAGAGGATCCCATAGGCTCAAAAAACATACCATATCTATAAAATTGGATTCTTAGTAGTTTAATCAACAATAACATGAGTCAGTTGATTGCTTGAAGGAGAATCAACTTGTATGAAGCATAGTTACCAAATTCAGCCGAATCGAGATGAAGAATTTGAAAATTTGATAGTTCAATTCGATTCAGATAATAATAAGTCAAAATCAATTCAATACAGATACCGGGTATAATAGTTTAGTTCAAGTGTAATTGATGTTATCCATAATTATTCCTCCTAGTCACGAGTTCATTTTTTCAACACCAGTTAAGGATAAATTAGAGGGCCACAAACAACTTGCTTGCAACTACTGACTTATAAGTAGGCAGGGCCTCGTTAGGCATCGATAATCAATCTCCCTTGCACAAGTGTTTTAGTTGTGAAAAATATCTGACTTCAGTGATCTACAAGAAAAGGGGGTGGCATACTTGGGGAAATTCTTTGCACATAGAATGGAATCTTGGTTGGTCGAATGGGTACCGGGTGTAGCACCATTATTGAAATACTGAGGATCAATCGAGGAAAGCCAGATCCAAAATGGATCCAGGAAGGCCTAAAAATAAAATTTCTTGGAATATGATGAAACCAACACCATTACATCCATCACATCATGTTGATTCTGACCATATAATTTTTTTCACAAATGGACGCCATATGCGAAAGTTATCATGTTCTAACCGATTTCGCAAACAGGCAAAAAGTCAGCTGGTCAAAGTTAACAAACCAACTGCTGACATCAGCAGTACGATAGGTGACATCAGCATGATGTCATCATGCTGACATGGCATCACTAGGAGGTGACAAATGTCACTCAAATTTGGTATTTTCATGCTGAGTTGGCACTTGTATGAATTTGACACGTGGCATTGTACAGATGACATGTGGCAATCCGTACATGACGTGGCCCAATAACAGGCTGACACATGGTAGTACAGATGACATATGGGTTGTATGGATGTTGACGCGGTAGGGTGACTGTGCAGTATGAATGATGATGTGGCATGACACATGGTTGTACATTAGGTGACTGGGCATGTGACTAGGCTATACAGAAGCTAACCTAGTAGTTGACTAGGCTGTATGGTGATGACGTGGCATGTTGACTGTACGCTAACTATATTTTGACTATGATGGTGACTATGTGGTATGTCCAATCACAAGGTGACATGTGGCTCAATCAGAGGGCACCACGTAGCACCCCAGATTTTTCCAATGTTACCTAGTTCAAAAAATTGTTATGGCTTCTGGGGCATTTGAACCCCCGACCTCCGTGGGTGCAATAGACTAACTCTCTAGGCTAATCGGATGGGAGAAAAATGGTTCTTATTAATCAAATGACGCATTTAATATATGTTTTTGTGGTGGCGGTTGTTTTGGGATAGGCTCTGGTCAGTGGGGGCCAACCCCGACCGACCAGGGGATACGAATCTGGGGCTTAACCATATGTGGTCGTGGAGAGGTAAGAGCTTGGCCACATAGGCCATAACCACATGACTAGGACCCAAAATCAAGGGAGTTAGCGCATGCCAACCCAACCTTCGACCACATGGCAAAGCACATGCAAACAGGAGTTCAGAGAAAGGGGGTTGTGTGCCCAAATTTTTTCCAATGTAGGTTTTCTCTAAAGTTTTTGGATTTTTTATGATTAAAATCCTTATTTTTGGTGATTTTTTCCCATTATTAGGAGATATGGAGCTCGATTTGAGGCCATATCTTGGGAAGAAGTTGGGAGGTTGATGCCCACCTAAAATATATATAAACCAAGGGTTCTTAGTAACATGAAGGAGGTTCATAATAAGACAAATGCTGAGGAATTTGAAAGCCAAAGGCATTTTTATGTAGGGAAGCCATTGAGGAGAGGAACTTTGCGGGCCAATTACGGGAGCTATGCTCAACCATTTTCAGTATCATCAGTTGTGTTGGATTATTGAGGTCGAGAAGAACACAATCATGCTAGTTTTCAATCCATTTGACACTTTTCTAATGTACTTTTGAAGCATTGAAGAGAAATAAGAGATCCTCACCCATTGAGACAAAGGCCCGAAGACGTAGTCAATCTTGCTAAACTCCGTTAAAAACTTTGTTTTTATGGTTTGATGATATTTATTCTTACATTCTGACATGCATTTATTTGTTCTTGCATTAATTTTAAACATTTCATTACATACCCAAGAAACTTTTATCATGACCAAAACTTTAGACATACTTGTTAAGTTATTATTGAAAGACAATGGACCTTTGATAAATTATGTAATGTGAATATTTGGTTATTAATGCTACAGGGAGTTGTTGAACTATTGTTGAAGGGATTTCCTTCACAAGTTACAATGTCACGAGAGGAATGGTGAAAGAGGGAGACCCTCACTGGTTGAAATGACCCTGCTAAGACAATACTTTATCAAAATTAAAAGGAGTGAAAAAATTGAATCGTCCTCTGCCTAGAATTTTGATTACCATTCAAGCTGGTGGTTGGGGAGTCCTCTTGGAAATCAATGAAAGGAATGGGCATAGTCCCATTTGGAAGCTTTTGGCGCTACCTCGAAGTCTGGGGGAAGAATACATGATTGTGTGTGTGTGTGTGCGCGCGTACACACCTGTGTGTCACCATGTTTGAATCCCCTCAACAAAGGAATCCTCGTGAGATAAGATGAAATAGAGGAACCCTGGGTAGGAAATGGAATGCCTTGGACCTATGCGAGAGTTTTAAAATACTAAAAAGTCTTGAAAAGGACTAGAGAAAACCCTCATGAAATTTGGCTAAGTCTTGGACCAGACTGTTAAGCATGAGAAAAACCCTTGTTTTTCCTTGGAGGAATCATGATCATAGATTTGGAATGGTGGTTTGATCTGGATCCTTTATCGGTGTAGGGGTAGGATTAAATATCGACCATCAATTTGGCGACATAATAGATCCCCATTTTCCATCATAGGGTGCCATATAGAGTAAGTCATGGAGATGGGATCCGATGAGGAGACTCTGAGGGGAGATCTGGACTGTTAATCTCGCGATATAGATAGGTCCAGGATGCTCATTAGATAGAATGATTTGGTGTAAAACACAAAGAAGAGCTCTGATAGGGAGACTCCAAGGTGAGATATGGACCCTTGAACAGAGCAAGGGAAATATTAAATCTTAGTTGTTGATCTTTCCCAAGGGCCCCACATCTTCTTGGCAAGTGAGAAGACCTTGTTTCTCCCCAGAGGGATCATAGTCATTGATTTGGCATGGTGACAAGATTTGACCATTGATCAATGGGGAGGAAAGACTTGGGATAGAACATATCTCGATCGTTGATCTGGAGAGATAAAATAATCCTAGTTGTTCTTCAGAGGATGTCGTTCGGAGTAAGTTGAGGACCCAAAGGAAGAAATATGAGGGATGATCACGACCATAGATTGGAGAAAGGAGGATCAGATCCTAACCATTAGTTTTGAGCTATAAGCTTGCGAATTGAGAAGGACAGTATGTCCAATGATGGCATGTCCAACTGCAATTGGTCCACATGGCATATGTAGGTTGACCCACGTGTCACGTGGGCATTGTGCCACATGTTAAGTAGAATTGATTTTTTAGGTAGGACCTTATTTTGGATTATGAGTGCTACGTGTCATGACCAGGTGGCAAGGCCACATGTCATGACATGTGGCAATCATCATGTATAGAGGTGGACACGTGATAATTTGAAATTGATAGGTCATACCCAGTACAAACCTCATCATTTTCATACCTGTGGATAGGTGTTTTAATCCTTTCCATTAGATCCCCGTGAAGAGATCCTGACCATTTGTAATAGGGTACTAATCAAAGTATGTTGTAGAATTACACTTCGATGAAGGAAATTTGAGGGAATACCTGAGCCATTAATCAAAGAGGGTCATGACAAAACGACAATCGTTGATGTATCATAGGCTCTACAAGGCACTCTGACAAGAGAAACTCTGAGGGGAGGTCTAAGTCATTGATTGGAGGGTGATCGTGAAGAAATTACAACCATTGATCTGTCGTGGACCCCATAAGGTCAAGTATGAAATTTTAGCAAGGTTGCGTGTGGGACAAAAAAGTTGACGATGATAAAGGTATCAATGATGCGACCAGAGCCATTGATCGACAGTAGGTCAGAGTAAATATCCACTGTATATTCTCGAAATTCCCTTGATAGGTTACATAATGAGTGATGGCATCAAGATGACATGGAGTGCCAACATGAAAACCAACGTGGTTTTCATAGTGACAGGTTTCAAGAGAGGATTTGGATGAGGGACACATGTGTCCCGGAGAGGACTGGAAACCCTTATATATGTGACTATGATCTGAACCATTAGATCTGGAGGTAGGGAAGTCTTATCCATTCACCGGGGGAATTCCGGCTTAGCCTAAATACTAGGAAGGAATACAAATGTCACAGACAATGAGATGCCAGGGTTAACGAAAGTCATCGATCAACGATCTATCATGATATAATCATGATCGCACATCAGATGTGGACCCTACTGGTTTCCTTAATAAAATGTGGGGAGATGAGCATTAATATTCGTGCTATTTAGGATCACC
>JASDQU010101872.1:736447-750731 GCA_032191745.1 Picea mariana
AAAATTTTAGTTGGGGTGTTGATGATAACCCACATACTAGATGGGATCATTGATGCAAGAAGAGTCGTAGGATGCTCGACCCAAGGATGGTTGGATCTGGTGTAGTCCCGATATGAGATTGTTGTCAAAATTTTAGTGTTAGAGTGCTTAAGGCTTCATGGGAGTAAATTCCTGACGACGATGACGAGAGGTTATGTAGAGTCAGAACCATGGATTGGTGAGCCATATAAAAAGTGCCACATTGGAGCTGTGACTATGCCACATCGGATGATAGATGGGCTATATAGCCATGTAGATTCCATGTGGTAGTGAGGTTGCACTTAGCCAATGAGGGCCAAGAACTTTGGAAGGCCATAAATTTTGATCCAGGGATCTATTTGGAGCATGGTTATAATTATTGGAAATATCTCGATGAGCAGAAGATCATGGTGCCCCTAAGAAGAGGATTGAGATGATTGATAAGAAAATTTACCACCCCATCCCTTAAAAGGTTACTTAGGGGGTTGGGTTTCTTACAAAGTGGTATCAGAGCAGGAAAAAACACTTGGCCTACTTGGGATCATGAAAGAGTTGAATAAACTTCCTTAGAGAACTTTTAAGGGGGAGGGCACCCTAACCTACCCTATTCATAAGAGTCTATTAGAAACTTACCACTAAATAGAGGATTGTGATTTTCTATTGTTTTTACACATTTTTAAACCTGAGTTGAATGGTGTTGTTATATGACAAATAATAAAGTCGATTTCATCTTACATAATTTTATTTTTTATGTTGTCCATGACTAAATTGGTGAGTAACTAACAAAAAATGTTGATTATCAACACTTAACTAGTCAATGGTTTTTCTTAGAAAAGATATAATAGAAAATGATGGTGACATATCATGATATGGGATAAGAATCCCATAACAAAGAAGAAGAGTCTAATGAAAGGAGAGTGGTAGAAACCCCTCCAGATTTGGATGAAACTGTAAGAATTCTCATGGAGGAGCTACAAAGATTTAAGGTTGATAATGAGAGGCTTATGAAAGAACATGAAAATAAAACTGAAATAAATGTAGTTTTATTGCAAATCCTATCAGATGTACAAAGGTAGTTGCAAAATGAGACAACAGCCAGTAATGTGGACAAACATCAGCATGATAAAATCCAGAGTCCACCTGAGATACAAAGGTATGGTCCTGAAAGTAGCAATGAAAGAAGAAGCACTCCCAAGAAGGCCCAACATGGAGCCAAGAGGCATGTTAAGGTCAAAGACTCATCTGAAGAATCCTCCAGTGAAGGAGTATAAAGCTCCAAGGAACTGTTCAACAGTGAGACCAGTTCACATTCTCAAAGGAAAAGAAAGAGGAAGAAGCACTCTAAGGGCGACGACCCTAAATAATTTAATAAATACAAGCCACCCAATTTTAATAGGGAAATCAAAAAAGGGGAAGAAGCATAATCTTGGATACTTGGTCTGAAGAATTACTTCAGAGGTCATGACTACTATGAAAACTTGAAGGCCCAAATATCTATTTACATTGAATGGAAAGGCCTCTATCTAGTGGGAGGACCTTAGAAATGTAGAGGGAATCCGTGATAAGGAGATGTCTTGGGGAATATTTAAAAAAAATTAATTGTCTGAAAGGTGCTATGATGACAAGACTAAGGATTTCTATGAACACAAACTAGGACAACTCACCATAGATGAATATATCGACAAGTTTTTGGACTTGCTGAGGTATGTGCCCTATATAAAGGAATAAAAGGAGAAGATGCAATGATTCCTTAGTGGGATTCCTCCATCCTTCCAAATCATAATTGAGTTTGATGAACCTAACACCTTGGAAGATGTCATTCAGAAGGCTAGGTACTGCTATGAACAATTAAACCACAAAGCATAATATTCTAAGGACTGGAAGAAGAAAGGTAAACTGGGATTTAAGAAGAATGGGGTTAAACCCTAAAATTTTAAGAATTATGGGAAGAGTTCTAAGATGAGCTTTCCCACTAAGAGTGTGAATCAACAAAAATTTCCATCTCAGAGTGGAAATAAAACCTTTGGATCATCCCTGGGAAAGACAGATAGTATAAAGAGAGAGCCATTGACATGTTGGGGATGTGGAGAAGAACATTTGATAAGGGACTACCATCATAAGAAGCAAGATAGTATGAGAGTCTACAACATCCAAGAGGATACCACAATTGATGATGCAGTTAGGAGTATGCCACAAATTCATGTAGCTTTGGACAATACACAAGCAAGACACCAAGCCTTAGTGGTGGAAATGGAAAGTATGATTACTAACCATATTGTTTCTATTCTAATTGACCCTGGTTCCAATTTGAGTTATGTTTCCCCTTAAACTGTTGAGAAATAGAAATTACAACATGTGAAACATGCTAAACTATGGTTGTTACAATTGGATACTGGAACAAAGAGGAGGTAATAGAGGTCATACCAACATGCCAACTCGTTATGAATGGGCTGTGTACTCAAGCAACCCTAAAAATACTCCCCTTAGCATCTTATGAAATAATGATTGGAATGGACTGGTTGTCTTCCCATAAAACCAAGTTGGAATGTACATATAATAAAACNACCTTATACCTGGAGTGGTGCCAATGTCTAGAGCACCTTATAGGATGAGTACCCTGGAGCTAGTCGAGCTCAAATTACAAGTGAAGGAGATGTTGGACAAGGTATTTATTTGGCCTAGTGTTTCTCCTTGGGGAGCACTATCCTTGTTTGTGCAGAATAAGGATGGCACACTTAGGTTGTGCATAGACTATAGACAACTCAACAAAATGAAAACTAAGAATAAGTATCCCTTGCCGAGAATTGATGACCTATTTGACCAGTTAAGCGGTGCTACAATTTTCTCCAAGATTGACTTGAGGTATAGATGCCATTAGGTCATAATTAAGGATGAAGACATCCACAAAACAACCTTTAGGATAAGGTATGGGCACTATGAATATGTAGTAGTGCCATTTAGGTTTACCAATGCACCAACCACCTTCATGTGCTTGATGAATAGTGTGTTGTTTCATTGATGATATCCTAATCTATTCTAAGAACATTGAAGAGCATGGAGAACATCTCAAGTTAGTACCTCAAGTGCTAAGAGAGCAAAAACTCTATGAAAATCTTAGTAAGTGTGACTTTTTCCAAAAGAAAGTTCATTACTTGGGCCATGTCATCGGTGAGGAAGGAGTAGTTGATCCAGAAAATATCAAATCCATTATGGATTGGACTACACCAAAAGTTGTAACTAATATCATATCCTTTATGGACCTATCAAGGTACTATATAAAGTTCATAAAGGGGTTTTCCAAAATTGGTTATCCAATCACCTCCCTCCATAAAAAGGAAGTCAAATTTTTATGGACAACTGAGTTTGAAGAGAGATTTCAAAAACTAAAACATTTATTGACCAATGCATATGTGCTAAAGATTGCAGACCCAAACAATTATTTCCTTTTGTGCATAGATGCCTGCAAAGAAGGACTTAGAGGAGTACTCATGCAAGAAGGGCATGTAATTTGTTATGAATCTAGGAAATTGAATAAAAATGAAGCACATTATGTGAGCCATGACTTAGAATTAGCTTCCATAATGCATGCCTTAAAAATGTGGAGACATTACCTCCTAGGAAGAAAATTCTTTCTCATGATAGACCATAGTGGGATGAGAAATTTGTTTTACCAACCCAAACTAAATGCTAGACAAGCTAGATGGATGGCTCTCCTTAGTGAATTTTATTTTGAAATCAAACAAATCAAGGGAAAATAAAATAGAGTGCTTTATGCCCTTGGTAGAATCATGAAAGTGATTTACTTTGCAGATGTAAGCACATGTGAATCAAACATCAAGAAAAGAGTAAGGAGTGAACAAGAAACAAATGATTTTTTCAAAAATTTAAAGATATATCTAGAACAATAACCCACGAGACTGAAGTATGAGGGTTATCAACTGTTGGGTGATGGTTTACTAATCTATGAAGGTTGGTTGTATATCCCAAATTGTGACAACTTGAAGAGGTTCATCATGGATGAACTGCATAAATGACCATATACTGGTCATCCTGGTTTCCCAAAAATGATAACAACCACCAAGAAGTTGTTTTATTGGCCATGAATGAAAAAGGACATAGCGAATTCTTTAGCTAAATGTTTGGAATGCCAACATGTTAAGGTGGAATGAAATCACCTAGTAGGGTTGTTCCATCCCATACCTATATGAGAGTGTAAATGAGAAACCATCTCCATGGATTTTATCACAGGATTACCTAAAACAACCAGACAAAATGATGTCATTATGGTAGTTGTGGAAAAGTTGGGAAATGATACTCACTTTATCCTGTTAAATTCCACTGGAAAGGAAATAAATATTGCCAATATTTTCATGAAATAAATATTTAGGATACATGGGATGCCTAGGGAAATCATATCTAATAGAGATGCAAAATTCACCTCAGAATTTTGGAAATCTCTATTTATTAGTTTTAGAACTAAATTGTTATTTAGTACAACCTATCACTCTCAAACTGATGGACATATAGAGAGGGTAAAACAAGTATTGGAAGACATGTTAAGGATGTAGGTGATGCATCAACCCAAGAAATGGAAAGAATACCTACCCTTGGTAGAGTTTTCCTACAACAATGGTCACTATCATAAGTCATTGAAAATGAGTCCTTTCGAGGATCTCTTTGGTAGACAATGCCATGTACCAATTAGCTGGGACAACCTAGTGGACAGAATTATGCTTGGGATAGACATGCTAGAGGATATGGAGCAACAAGTAGCTTGAATAAAAAAAAATCTAAAAGTGTCCCAAGATAGATAGAAAATATATGTAGACAGAAATAGGGCTCGTAGAAGGTTTAAAGTAGGGGATCATGTGTCTCTCCGAGTTAAGCCCATAAGAAGTTCCTTGAGGATGGGAACAAGTGCCAATATAGCACCTCGGTTTTGTGGACCCTTTGAAATCCTAGGCAGAGTGGGACATATAGATTATATATTATCTTTAACCCCCCACAGTGAAAGCACATAATGTTTTCCATGTTTCATTGTTAAATAAATATGCACATGATTTTTCTCACATAATTGACTAGTCTGTAATCCAGGTGGATCAAGAGGGAGAATTCTTGCCATAACCAAAATGTATCCTAGAAAAAAATGATATCCCTCTCAGAAAAAAAAATATTGCACAGGTTGAGGTGAATTAGAAACAGTTTGGTCCCAATGAAGCTACATGGGAACTGGAGGATGCCATGAAACACACATACCCTTTTTTGTTCACTGTTGTATATAGAGTTTTTTTGCGGTAGATAGAACACTGAGGATGATGTTCCTTTAAGGGGGAGGGGATTGTATGACACTTGTTTCTCCCAATGTATAAATATAACTATTATCATGAAGAAAAATTTAGACATACCTTGTATGTGATTATTTAAAGACAATGTACCTTTGATAAATTATGTCATGTGAATATTTGGTTATTAATGCAACATGGAGTTGTGTAACTACTGCTAAATGGATTTCATTCACATGTTACAATGTCATGAGAGGAATGGTGAAAGAGGGAGACCCTCACTGGTTGAAATGACCCTGCCAATATAATACTTTGTCAAAATTAAACGGAGTGCAGACCTTGAACCGTCCTCTGCCCAAAATTTTGACTACCAGTCAAGCTAGTGGTTGGGGAGTCCTCTCAAAAATCAAGGAGAGGAATGGGAATAGTTCGGTCGGTTATATTTTGATGCTACCTTGAATTTTGGGGGATGAATATATGGTTGGTTCAAGGGGGCACAAAGAAAAGGATGAACATACAGATGAAGAGACAAAGAAATCTAGGGTTCGAGAAGAAAGAACAGAGGAACCTGGTTAATTTTGTTGAGAAATTTCCTCATGAAATTGTATCCTAGATCGATGGTGGTTGGATATAACAATGCATAGTGAAACCTTGCCTATGGTTGGCTGAAGAGTGGCATACCCTTCAATAGTTTCCAACAACTCCTAAGTTATCGATGAGTAACTTGTTTATCCTTTTGTATATATATATATATATTAATACCTAACTTGTGAGATTGATGGTTAATTTTTAGAGATGACCTCGTGTTTGTATGAGATATATATGCTTGTATATACTAGTGTCTTTGATTACAAACAGTCTTTTTCATTAGAAATTAGCTACAAGTTTATGTCTATGACAATCTTTTTTGATATATATCCTTATAGTGGCTTGAGTATGTAAATAACTAAAATCTCTCGTATACAATAAGTTGAAAGATGACCCGACACCCCTTCTTATTGTAAGTTCCCTGGTGGATATTGATATGTGAGTTTGTGTGTGTGTGTGTATCTATATATGTGTGTGTGTGTGTGTGTGTGTGCACCTATGTGTCGCCATGTTTGAATCCATCCCACAAAGGAAAATTCTCGGCGGATAAGATAAAACAGAGGCACCCTGGGAAGGAAATGGAATGCCTTGGACCCGGGAGAGAGTTATTGAAAACTTAGAAGTCTTGAAAAGGACCAAAGAATACCCTCGTGAAATTTGGCTAAGTCCTAGATCAGACTATTAATCCAGAGAAAAACCCTTATTTTACCTCGGAGGAATCATGACTGTCAATTTTGAATGAAATTTAGATATGGACACTTTATTAGTGTAGGGGCATGATTAAATTTTGACCATTGATCTAGGGAGATAATAGATCCCCACTATCCATCGTAGGGTGCGACTAGGAGTAAGTTTTGGAGATGGGCTCTGATGAGGAGATTCCAAGGTGATATTTGGATCGTTAATCAGAGCAAGGATGAGATTTTATCTTGGCCATCAATATGGAGAAATAGATAGGTCTAGGTATCTCATTGGATATGATGATTCAGGGCAAAACAAGGAGGAGAAATCCGGTGGGGGGACTCTAAGGTGAGAACTAGACCCTTGATCGGAGCAAGGGAAAGATTAACTCTTAGTTTTTGATCCTTCGTAAGGGCCCCACATCTTCCTGGGAAGTGAGAAGACATTGTTTCTCCTCGAAAGGATTGAAGTCGTCAATTTGGTGCAATGGTAATATTCAGTCATTGTTTGATGCGAAGGCGAGAATTGGGATAGACCATATCTCAACTATCGATTCGACGAGATAAAATAACCCTTGTTGTTTTTCAAAGGACATCATTCAGAGTAAGTTGTAGACCTGAAGGAGATGCACTCTGGTGGAATAACTCTGATGGGTGATCGAAACCATATATTGAAGAAAGGAATATTAGATCCTAGCCATTGGGTTTGAGCTATAATCTTGCAAATTGAGAAGGACCGTACGCCTAATGATAACATGTCCAATTGCAATTGCTCCATGTGGCATGCGGAGTTTGGAACATGTGTCACGTGGGTATTGTGCCATGTGTCAAGTAGAATCGATTTTTTAGGTAGGACCTTGTGTTGGATTATGAGTTCCATGTGTCACGACCAAGTGGCAGGGCCATGTGTTAGGATAGGTGGCAACCTACGTGTACAAAGGTGGACATGTGTTATTTGAAATTCATAGGTCAGGTTGAGTACGAACCTTGTTGGTTTCGTACGTGAGGACAAGTTTCTTAATCCTTGCAATTAGATCCCCGTTAAGAGATCCTAACCATTCACCATAGAGTAATAATTAGAGTGAGTAACATAATTACACTCCGACGAAGGAAATCCAAGGGAATATCTGGGTCGTTAATTAGTGAGAGTTGTGACGAAATTCCAACCATTCATCTGTCGCATGCTCTACAAGGCACTCCAATAGGAAAAAATTCAATGGAAGGTATGAGTCATTGAATGGAGGGAAACTATGAAGAAATGACAACAATTGATTTGTGGTGGACCCCAAAAGGTCAAGTACGAAAGGTTAGCAAGGTCTTGTGTTGGGAAAAATGTCGATGACGATAAAGGTATCAACTATGCCACGAGAGCTATTGATCGGAGGTAGGTTGGAGTAAATATCCACTATATATTTCCAAAGGGCCCTTTATAGGTTACATAATGGGTGATCACGTCAGGATGATGTGGTGTACCAACATGACATCCAACGTGGTTGTTAGAGCGATAGGTGTCAAGAGCGGATTCGGCTAGGGACACATGTGTCTTAGAGAGGACTAGAAACCATTAGATATTTGACTGCGATCTCAACTATTAGATACATAGGTAGGGAAATCCTATCCATTCTTTGGGGGAAGTCAGGCTTATTTGAGAGACTAGGAATGAATACAAATTCCAACGATGATGAGATGTTGAAATTAACGACAACTGTTGATTGACAATCTATCATGATATAATCATGACTGTACATCAGATATGGACCCCGCTGGTTTCCTTAATAAAAGGTTGGGAGATGAGAATTAACACTCATGCTAGTTAGGATCATCGACATAATTAGATCCATAGGATGCTCATCCCAAGGAAGGTTGGATCTGGCGCACTCTCGATATGGGGTCGTCATGGAAACTTTTGGTTGGGGTGTGGGCGATAACCCACATGCTATAAGGGATCGTCGATGCAACCAAAGATGTAGTATTCTTAACCCAACAAAGGTTGGATCTAGTGTAATCCCGGTACAATATCATCATCAAAATTTTAGATTTGGAGTGTTTGAGGATTCATGGGAGTAAATTCCTGATGATGGCGATGATGAAGAGAGGTTTTGTATATTCAGAACCATGGGTTGGTGAGCCATATGGAAAATCCACGTTGGAGCCTTGAATGTGCCATGTCAGATGTCACATGGGCTAGGAATCCACATGGATTCCAGGTAGTAGTGAGGTGACACTTAGCCAATGAGGGCCATGAATTTGGAAGGCCATAACTTTTGATCTAGGGATCTGTTTGGAGAATGGTGACAGTCGTTGGAAATCTCTTAACGAGTAGAATATAGTGGTGTCCTTGGGAAGAGGTATTGAGATTATTGAGAAAAAGTGAAATTTTACTACCCCATCCCTCAAAATGGTACTTAGGGGGTTGAGTGTCTTACATAATGAGAATCAATGAATCAAGATTCAATCATAAAGAAATAAAAATATGAACATGTACAACATCCAACATACATTCCATTACATAGTCACATCAATATACTCATAAAATAAATGGGGGGGAACCAATTCCCAATCTTTGTCATTCAATCCATTATAAAAGTTCATACAACATTCTAGGGCTTAAAACTCTAATTTCCATTTTATTTCTCTCATACAAACTTCATAGCTTGGCCTTGAGAGAACCACTATCCAACCATCTAATAACCAAAAACCAACCCTTTTCCCTCTGATTGCATTCCCTTAAATACATATCAATATAATTATAAATTAGTTACAATCCTAACCACCTCCAACACAACCTTCTATCCCAAGGTTATACAAGTGCACTAAATCTAAGAATAATTACAATCAGAGAGAGTAGGCTAAAGGATGCATCTAGCCTAAAAAAGGGGCATCCAGGCCCAAAATGGGATACACAAAAGAAAAATACAAAATAGGTTCCCAACAAGCCCCTAACACCCCAAAAGGAGTGCAGAAAACATATTTCTTCAAGTTCAATGAAATCTAAAATTGTTTGCATTTGTCCAAAATTAGTCTCAATACTTATAAATAGTTCTTTAGTGAGCTAAACATAGTCCAATCATCCAAATAAAACCTCCAAAAACTTGTACATAAATTCTTTAAAGGTAGCAACCGTGATCTTTGAGAACATAATATGTGCATTTTTTAGTTTGAATGGCATTACATTGTAACCGAAATATCACCATTTAGTTGCAAAGCTTGTTTTAGTCTTGTCTTCTTCTACAATTCTAACCTGATGGTACCCTAAAAATCCATCAGTGAATGAGTAACCCTCTCTCCCTCCCTCATTAGTAAACAATGTGGGAAAGGGGTCATGAACACAATATACATTCAATGATTTTATATCCACACATATTATTATTTCTCTTTATCTTGTTGTTCAAAATCACCATAGGGTCGATCTAGTTTGATTTTTCTACGAGGAAAATTATTCCTCTGCAGAGCACTCTGTCCAATTATTGTTTAAATTTCCCCTTATACTTCAAATTCAATTGATATGGAAACTTCCTTATAGGTTTAGCATCATGTTTTAGTTGAATCTTCATTTCTCCTAGGGACCTTACAATCTCTTTCATCTCCTCAAATGTTTTTGGGAACATATCTTCATATTCCTGAAGCGGATCAACTATCTAGGTGATATTCTCCTAGTTCTAGTAGTCTCCAACAATCACCATATTTGGTTTTGAATTTGTCCCTATATTCCATTTGTTTTTCATTTTCAAAGGTTGTTTGTAGTAGGGAGTATTACACTTAGGTTATTTTCCTTTAAGTTCCCTCTCTTCAATTGATTCATTAAACTATACATTCCTTAAATCATCCTTCTCTATTAGGTCTTCCTCAATTCATTTTTCAACAATTCATGGGTTCCTTTAGTTTCTCCAAAATTTTATGATATGCGTAGACCATTCTCTGTGTTGGATTTAAGTGCACAATTTTTTTACATAAGATAAAATATTTGTTTTCTCCTTTAGAGTTCCAGATAGTGTGGGTTAATATGAGGTGAATTTGAACAACACACATAATTGCTTATACATAACTTCCCAATATTTGGTTTGTCTTCCAGTTTCCTCTTGTATATACCAACTCCTAGGGACACTATCTAATGTGTGAATGAACCTATGTATCCACTCCTATGCTAGGAAATCATTTTCCTTCCACCTCCTTTAGAAAAACCGAATATGTTCCTCATGATCCTTTGTACCTTTATTTTTGTTTTCTATCTCCACTTCTTGAGATGGATGAAATCTTAGTTGCATACTCATCACCATTTGTGCCCAAATTTGTAAATTTTCTGTGTTTAGTAACCAATGCATAGGGGTTTCCTTTACAACTACGCCCATCTCTAACAATCTCTATTATTCTAATGCTCTCTCTTCCATGAAATCTAGAAATGTATTGATCAGTCCTATTCGATCACATTTAAATGGGTCACACATTTTTGTCCCTATCCAACACACAAACGTTTCCACATATGTGCATATTTTGATTGACATATCATAACATCCTATTTTCCACTTCCTCATGAAATGCTTCTAATCTATGTTGTATGAATAGATAATCCTCGAATTCAGTTCGCCATCTGTTGTTGGATTTATGTAATATTCCTTTCCTGTGGTGATATTATAAATTTTCTCTAGCCCTATGCATTGTACATCATCATTTAATGGCTTTGTATCTCTCTCCTTCAATGGGGTCCAAACACGAAACTACGTAATTGTCCTCTTTCTTGAATGAGATCCTTCCGTGCTACATATTTAAGATCACATTATTATTAAAGGCTCGATCTATCCCCAATAGTGTTGGGTAGGGGTCTTTCTCATCCATGTTCTCAATCAATTTGAATTCAATTATAGTATTTACCCCATATGTATTTACTTATATGTATTTGACTCTTTTTATTGGGAAAATCATGTATCGTCTAGCTAATATGAGATAGATGGGTGACCAAATCAACTTTGGTTTCCCCATCAACTACCAAGATTTCTTAGGAAGAATATTCACATTAGACCCCAAGTCAAACATGACATACTTCATTTCATATCCTCCTAATTCCATCATCATATTGAAATCCCTTCATGTTTGTACTAAGGTGAATTTTGAAGGGTCCCCATTGCATCACAGAGGAATTATCTCTGTATACCTATGTCAAAATTTAGTGGGGTTTGTGCATCTTTCTTTATTTTTCTTGTGAGTATTGCTTATGTGTCCAACCTAGTATTTTCACCTTCATTTGTTACCACATGTACCTATGTAGTCCATTCAACCTCCTTGCATGCTCTTCTATCACAATGTGCACTCTATTCTCCTCCCACTTCTTTAGTAGATCCAAACATTCTTATGTTTGATTATCTATATTGTGATAGTAGGCACAAAGTACTTGAGGCTTTGTACAATTCTAAACAATATGATCAAATTCTCCAAAATTAAAACGTGTCAATCTTATTCTACTTCCATATCCACCACATCCGCTTCCTCTAAATCATGTAGTATCCTCCTTTCCCTACACTCTATAGGTTTCCATTTTGTTCTCTTTCATCAACTACAGTGACTTGTATTTGTTCACATAATTTATTATAGATTTACAAAATTCATAGAATGTTTTTTTTTGTAGTTGTTTGATACTTTTGCTGCATGGGACAACAACGTGTCTCATGTCCCCATTACATGTATATTTCACACCAAACTAGCTTGGACCCCAAAAAAAATGGGTTTTGTGTTCCCATGCTCATGTAATTACTTGTCACTCAAAATTCATTTCTATAATGTCCCTTTGTCCTACACATAGTGCACCAAACATTGAAGCAGATTTATTTTCCCTTGGATAAATGCTAGAATGTTTTCAATAGAACAATGCGTTCTCTTTTGATCTATGCCATTCCTAGTGAAGTCTCACCACCTCCAAGTTTAGATTCCAGTTTCATAACAATCTCCATTACCTCTTGTTAGGTAGTTATTTTATGTTGTGTGAGGAGAATACAGATGTGGGGAAATAATCCAACAACCAACCATCCCTATACTTAACTTCTTGTCTTCTACAACTTATCTTTCCCAACATATATTTAAACCTCTATTCATAGTCCCAGATAATTTCTCCCACTTTTTTCCCAATCTCCTTGAGCTCTACTGTGCACTTTTGTTCTAATTTAGGTTTTTGTAACTCTTTATTTACATCATTCTTTATCTTTTCATAGGTCCTTGTTTGGTTTCAGCGGGTACTGGAATTATATTTCATATACCATTGAAGTGCACCATATCTAAATGTGGTCTCCAAATATAGGATCTTCATTGCATCATCTGTGATCCTATTCATTGTCGATATGGCCTTACATATAAAACAATGCTATGTTTCACCATCCTTCTCAGTATGGAACATTGTAAGTCTTAGTGTAGGGTCACTTGTTGTTCCTAACATTGAGAAATTAAAATTTATGGCTATTGTTCTTTTCCTACTTGGTATTATTCCTTCTATTCTATGTTGAATTATATCTCTCACTTCTGACTCTATTAAACTATCTTCTATTAATAATGCACACGTGGGGGGTGGGTTAAAGAGGGGATTATACTATCTAACCTACCCAACTTCTTCTCTAGATTCATAAGACTCCTCCAATCTTATGTGTTTCAATAGTCCTACTACTACTAAATTATATTCACCCTCATTGAATTCATATTCAACATTTCTCTGAATATATCCACTAATTGAAAAGTCACTTTCATCTTCGTCTATGCCTTCACCACTTCTAATCAACCAATGGGATCCAACATTCTCTCCATCCCCTCTAATGTTAACTACTTTTTAATGGGCTAAGGGAAATTTCTCTTGAACGTTTCCCTCTTGTAGTATCTATCTCTCTTCTACATGCATCTCTTGTGTGGTATTTGTAATAATACATTCTTCTTGTGTCTCTCTCCTTTCTTTCCTACTTACTCTGCTTATAGTTTCTTCCATGTCTTCTCCCCTTTTCATGGTACTATCATACTGTACCTTCCAAACTATCTCCCACACCACATTTCATTTCTCATATTTGTTTTCTCTCACTTTTATTTGGGCCTGTAGATCCATCTTCCTTTTCTTTTATCTTCTCACCTCATCTCCCTCTCACTCGTCACCCCCCATCACAAGGGAATTATGTTTCCATGCTATTAGGCCTTATTTGCATCAACCCTGTTGTTGGGAGACCTATTTGTCCCTTGTAATAAAAATCATACATCACACATTATACATTATACATAAGAGAATATATGAATATATGTAATAAAGTAAGTAAGTAAGTACAAGAATGTGAATGTATAAGTCAAGTAAAATAATTTAATGAATGATTAGTTGGGATATATGAATATATGTAATAATGTAAGTAAGTCAGTACAAGCATGTGAATGTATAAGTCAAGTAAATTAATTTAATGAATGATTAGTTGGAGAGGGTACAACCAATCCAACCATCTCTCCAATGTACAAATACTCTTGAAAATGGAATATAAAATCGGTTGGTTAACCTTGCCTAAATTATCTCTTATTTCTTGAGTACGTGTGTGTAATGTTCTTGTCCTAATATAGTCTCTCTTGAATTCCTTTGTAATCTAGAAGATTACAACATTGGCACCATTTCCTCCTTCATTTAGTTTGGGTGACAACAACACACTAATCTAGATGATTACAACATTGCTGCCATTTCCTCCTTCATTCAGTTTGGGTGACAACAACACA
>JASDQU010101872.1:764611-783588 GCA_032191745.1 Picea mariana
TGTCACATTGAGAAGTAAAATCGTCAATCTCAACAAGAACGTTGAAGAGACAAAAACATCCACATCACTTGTAGAGAATGAAGAGAAACACTTTAGGTTGCTAAAAAATAAGAATGAAGAAAATAGAAAGATTTATGTAGAAGTACTCAAAGGAAGGAATCATGGTCAACTAGAATCTAAGAAAACTATTGAAGATACATCTCCAAGAAGACCATCAATGTTCAAGCCACAAAGAAGCTTCAATCATGATCATGATCAGTCAAGAAAAAAATTCAGAAGGTGTATGCCACAAAGAAGATCATTCAGTCCCAGGTATGCAAATTTCTTTTATGGTAATTGTTTTATTGTACTAAATTTGGACATAAGGTTGCAGATTGCAGGGATTATAAAAGAAATTTTCAAGCAATAAATGCCTATGTGGCCCCACGTAACATTGAATGTTACAAATGTCATAACTACAGACACATAGCTAGTGATTGTAGAAGCATGATCAATACTTCCATGAAAGAGAACACTGATATGAGATGTAAGAAAGTATGGATAAGAAAACACGAAGAATAGGTGAACAAAGACTAGGTCCCAGAGATCGTAAGATTGGCAATAAAATGAGATGAAGAAAATTCTACAGAGAAAAAGAAAGATGTTAGATACATAAAGGTTTGGAAAACAACTGAAATAAAAGAAGGATAGGTAAATAAGGAACAACTTAAAGATATTGTACTTTCATGCATTGTAGTGAAATATGAATCCATGGATAGAAAGAAAGAAGTCAGAGCTGAGAGAGATGATGATGAATACACATCAGAGCAAGAATTGTTCTGAGCCAACCGATGTAGAGACTCCCAGGTAACATGATTATTAGACAGGGGGAGTCTATGCGATAACTGTGACAGACCAAAGCACCATCCTTTAAGTAGCTTGCAGAGTTTGAATAGACAGATCCATAGCATTCAGTTAGCAGAAGAAAAATTAGTTGTAGTAGTGAATACTTCATGACAATACAATCATAAATGGGTCAACATTATGGACAGTGTGTAGTAGAGTCTTGGACAACATGGACATAGATGGATTTGTAAGAACAATTAGTAGGTTTGGATAAATATATGACAATCAACGAGATCATGGATTCATAGATTGGTTCAAAGACAAAGGCACATTATCATAATGGATGATAATTACACAGTAAATGGCTCGAACAATTCTAATGGATTCAAAATTGACAGATATTTTTTGGACACATGCAGTGCATACAACAGTTCAAATTCAAAATAGAGTAATGCTTAGAAACAACAATAAAAAACTTTGTACAAGCTATCGAAAGGAAGACCAACAAATGTGAAGCACTTCGGATTATCTGGAAGCAAATGCTACATCAAAAGAGAAGATGGAATAATGGGAAAGTTTGACTTTCGTGTGGTCAAAGGAGTAATTGTTGGTTACTCGAGTACAAGGAAAGCATACACGTGTTACAATCTGAGGTTGAACAAAGTTTTGGAAAGAATCAATGTAACGATTGATGAAACATGTGGAAAAGAAGTAAAGGAAGAAGAAAATAAATCAATGGAACAACGTTACTAAGAAGAATAAGAAGATGAAGAAGAAGTCTAGATCGAACAACCAAAAGGATTTCAGTTGTCAGAGAACGCAGATTACATGTGCAAATTGAAGAAGGCCTTGTATGGTCTAAAACTGGCTCCTAGATCATGGCAATTTAGACTGTATAAATATCTACAACATGTAGGGTTCAGAAAAGGAAGTGCAGACTAAAACCTCTACGTCAAGGTCTTTAGATACATCAAAGAAACCAAAGAATTTTTATTTCTCAAACTAAGTATATCAGAGAAAGGATAAAGAGGTTTGGAATGGAAGATTGCAAACCAATTACCACTCCTATGAAAACCAATTGCAAGTTGAGCAAAGATGAAGATTCAAAGTCTACAGACTAGAGGAAATACAGGTAAATGATTGGTAGCTTACTATATGTGACATCATCCAGGCCATATGTAATGCAGGCAGTTGGACAGGTGGCAAGATTTCAAGCAGCACCAAAGGAATCACATGTATTAGTAGTGAAGAGGATTTTCAGATATCTCAAAGTAACAAAAGAGTTTGGATTATGGTAACCAAAAATAAAGGATCTATCACTTATTACCTACACAGATGCAGATTGGGCAGGTTGCATTGATGACAAACGAAGCACCAAAGAGCAACATTCTACCTGGGTGAGTGTTTAGTATCTTGGCGAAGCAATACAAAATCATCAGTATATTTATCTACACCTGAAGCAAAGTATATTGCAGCAACATGATGTTGTACTTAGGTTCTATGGATGAAAGAAACTTTGATAAATATACAGGTTGAGTATGATGAGCCCATTCCAATCTATTATGATAATACAAGTGCCATCAATGTCTCAAAGAACTCGGTGATGCACTCCAAGATGAAGCACATTCTAATAAAGTATCACTTTCTAGAGGAATAGGTTGCAGACAAGAACATCAGAGTTGAATATTTCGGCACAAAAGAACAAATGGCATACATCTTTACAAAACCGCTTCCAAGGGAAGCCTTTGAATATATTTTCCAGAGACTCAGATTAATTTCTACTCCAAACTGAATGCTATCGAATGCTTATCTTATATGTCATAGATTTACACGAGGAAGCAACATAAAGAGGATAGTTCATGTTGGGAGATCAGTTTCAGGAAGAGTTCAGTCAGGGGGAGTATCCCCAAGGACAATTTAGTTAGGAGGAGCAGCCCCAGATGGAAAAATACATTTTCCATTGATGACAAAGGGGGAGAGATTTATCATATGCAGAGCACAGAGGCATGGTTCCAGAGGGGAGAGATGGTCATAGGAAGAGCATGAGTGACATGATTTCAATATTGCATGACATGACTTTAGTATTGCATCAGAGTGTTTCCATCAATTCCAAAGGGGGGTATTGTTGATTAATTGGGTTGGATGTCATTGATGTCAACCCTTGAAGAAATTCTGGTAGAACAAAGGTTTGGGTAATGGACCCAAGTTTGTTTGATGGATAATGGTAGGATTTTTGATATATTTGCAGGTAAAAATATTCTAGATAAATAGTACATGTTATGCCATTTTCGGTGGTATGTGGAACATCACATAATTCCTCACGGTTAGAGAGTTATGGCCATGTGAAGTTGGAGAACCCTCATGAGTCATTTAGAAGCCCCAAAAATTCAAAGTAGTCAAAGTGTTTGCAAAGAAGAAATTATTTAAATAATAAAGTGAAGTGATGAGTGCACTATAAGTTAAAGAGGATGCAAAGTAAATTATTTAAATAATAAAGTTAATGGAGAACTTACTAATTATGGAAAGTGGTTTAGTTAAGTGGACAAGTGGTTATAAGTGGGTTAACCCTAAAATAAGGAAAGTGGGTTAAGATGGTTAAAAGGTAACCCCTTGAGGATGCTCCATGAAAGTATAAATAAGAGGCAAGGATCTCTCGTTTAAACACACTTGAATATCAATGAATATCTATTTTTGTGAAAGGTTATTTGGGAAGGTATTATTGAGAAAGAAAAATTGCAGCAGAAAAAGTGTGGTAGGAAAAGTGCGGCAGAAAAAGTGTGGCAGGAAACGTGCGGCAGGAAAAGTGTGGCAGGAAAAATGCGGAAGAAAAAGTGTGGCAAGAAAAGTTTGGCAGAAAAAGTGTGGCAAGAAAATTGCAGCAGGAAAAGTGCAGCAGGAAAATCGCAGCAGAAAAAGTGTGGCAGAAAAATCATGGCATCAGATTCGCGGTAGAAAAACCGCGGGAACAGAACACTACAAGAAGAAAAAAAGGTGTGGTTCTCATATGTGTAGTGTTTAATTTATTAATCAAGTTGAGGGTTTTCCTTGTAAATATATTGGATGCCCTCTTGGGAGTTTATGGCTTGTTGTAGAGTTGATATGAGGCAGATCTACTGAAGTTTAATATTGGTTAATCTTTGAGGGATTTTGGTTGAGGTATGTTGCTAAAGTTATTGGTATAGATAACGGTTGTATAACAGTGAGGTTCTAGCACATGGTTGGACGTACAAACTTGTGGTATAGTGTTTGAGGTATATGTGATCAAATCAGATTTGTATGATGAAATTGATGAGGGATTTTGGTTGAGATACATGTTGGGTACATGGTTGAGACAAGTAGTTGATGATTTGGCACATACATGAGGTGTATAGTTGATGTTGGTACATCTTGATGAGTGATAGGTTATGTGTATTTGATGCATTATTGGTACATATTTGGTGCATGGTTGAAGCACTCATTGATGGAATAGGTTGAGGTACAGGCTGGTGCATGGATGATGCACTTGTTTATGGTACAAGTTGATTACAAGTTATTTGTACAAGTTTGGTGCATGGTTGATGCATTTGTTTATGGTACAGTTTAAGGTACAGGTTAATGTATGGTACATGTTGGCACAAGTTATTGGTACATGTTGTTATAGGTTGATTACAAGTTGATTGGTATAGGTTTACAATAGTATATCTCATAGTCACAGTGTGACATTGGTTCCATCTTTCTACTTCTACATTAGGGTGGTTGGATGGGGCAAGGACATGTGGTTATAGCCACCTTCCGGTTGTAGCCGAAGAACATAGGGGTTTGTAGCCTCCTTCTTGTTTTAGCTAGATAATTGGGAAGTTGGAGATTCCCTCAGGTTGTAGCCTCCTTCTGGTTGTATCCAGAGAATTGGGGAGTTGGAGCTTCCTTCAGGTTTTATCCTAAGAAACTAGGGGGTTGGAGTCTCCTTCCAGTTGTAGCTGAAAAACAAAGGAATTTCATGCTTCCAATTAATGTAATTCTTAAAGACATATAAGAAAAATAATTTTGTGGTTTTCTCCCACTTTGGGTTTCCACGTAAAACATCGGTGTATTGTGTATGTGTGTGATTGCTCATTTGTTCATTATTTATTACTCTAAAACTATTGGATGATAATGCTACTTGATATAACACTTGCATTTTATGGTGAAAAAAGATTAAATTGCTCTATTATTGATTCACCCCCCCTCTTAGTAATCCAACAATTGGTATTAGAGTCAGTTCTTTCAGGAAACAGTTTAACCACTAGAAGGAGATCATGGATTATTCTAGCAATGGAGTACCAATGTTTAATGATCAAAATGGTTTAAAGTATGAGATGTGGAGCAGAAGGACGAAAGTAGTTTTACAAGCACAAGGACATTATATTTGGCTATCAGTTATTACAGAATATGATAGTTCAAAGAGGGCAAAGACCGCATACAAGAAGGAATTGAAGAAGAATAAAAAAATAGCAATGGATTTCATCTGGGAAGGATTACCTAATACGGTAAGAGAAAATGTTGGTAAATGTTCATCAACCAAAGAACTTTGGGATAAGTTACATGAAATATATTCTTCACCCATTGCAGATTCAAAAAATCCAAAGAAGATGCAGATACAGATCAAGAATGATTATGTTCACCATGTCAAACAAATTCAGAAGATGAAGAGTACATAATCACCAGAGGTATGTTGTTTTGCTTTAATTGTGAAAAACATGGACATCTTGAAATAGAATAACATGAAGGAAATGAGACAAAAAAACTAATTGAGAAGGAAGACAATTATGAAGCAAAATTGATTAGTGCTTTAGATGAACTAAGAGAAGAAAACAAGTCACTCAAGAAAGAATTGATGAAACAAAAGGAAAGTGTTCACATTTTTGAAGAATCCCAATAGGTCATTAAGAACTTAAGAATTCAGCTAGAAGAAGCTAGAAAAATCGAAGAAAATCTTGAATATCAAAAGAAGTATTTGGAAGCCAAAATAGAAGCACATAGGGAAGAAGAAGAAATGAGAGAGAAGATATTGATAGATCATATTAAGGAAAGAACTAACGATCTAAACCAGCTTGAGGCAGAGTCTAGTCAAGAAGAGAAAGGACTTGAAGCATAAATAATCACATTAAAAATTCAGCTTTAAGAAGCAAAAAGAATAGAAGAGGTCATGAAGTCTCAAATAATGAAGAAAGAAGAAGAGGTTGAGAAGATTGAAGAAGAAGTTGTCACATTGAGAAGTAAAATCGTCAATCTCAACAAGAATGTTGAAGAGACAAAAACATCCACATCAGTTGTAGAGAATGAAGAGAAATAATCTAGGTTGATAGAAAAGAAGAATGATTAAAATAGAAAGAGTTATGTAGAATTAATGAAAGGAAGGAATCATGGTCAACCATAATTTAAGAAAACTATTGAAGATACATATTCAAGAAGACTATCCATGTTCAAGCCACAAAGAAGCTTCAATAATGATCATGATCAGTCAAGGTAAAAATTCAGAAGGACTACGCCACAAAGAAGATCACTCACTCCTAGGTATGAAAATTTCTTTTATGGTCATTGTTTTTATTGGACTAAATTTGGACATAAGGTTGTAGATTGCAGGGATTATAAAAGAAATGTTCAAGCAAGAAATTCCTATGTGGCCCCATGTAAAATTGAATGTTACAAATTTCATAACTATGGACACATATCTAGTGATTGTAGAAGCATGATCAATACTTCCATGAAAGAGAACATTGATATCAGATGTAAGAAAGTATGGATAAGAAAACATGAAGAATAGGTGAACAAATACCAGGTCCCAGAGATCGCAAGATTGGAAATAAAACGAGATGAAGAAAATTCTACAGAGAAAAAGAAAGATGTCAGATACAGAAAGGTTTGGAAAACAAGTGAAAGAAAAGAAGGACAGGTAAATAAGGAACATGTTCAATATATTGTACTTTCAGGAATTATAATGAAAGATGAATCCATGGATACAAAGAAAGAAGTTAGAGCTCAGAGATATGATGAATCTACCAATGAAGATGATGAAGAATACACATCATAGCAGGAATTGTTTTGATCCATCCGACATAGAGACTCCCAGGTAACATGAATATTAGACAGGGGGAGTCTATACGATAGCTTTGATAGACCAAAAAACCATCCTTCGAGCAGCTTGCAGAGTTTGAATAGACAAATCCAGAGCAGTCAATTAGTAGAAGTACAATCAGTTGTAGTAGTGTATACTTCATGATAGTACAGTCATAAATGGGTCAACATTATGGACAGTGTGCAGTAGAGTCTTGGATAACATGGACAAGGATGGATTCATAAGAACACTTATCAGGTTTGGAAAAATATATGACAGTGGACGAGAGAATGGATTCATAGATTGGTTTAGAGACAAAGGCATATTATCATAATGGATGATAATTACACAGGAAAAGGCTCGAACGGTGATAATGGATTCAAAATTGGCAGATATTTTTTGGACATATGCAGTGCATACAACAATTCACATTCAAAATAGAGTAATGGTCATAAACAACAATGACAAAACTTCCTACGAGCTATGGAAAGGAAGACCAAAAAATGTGAATCACTTCAAAGTATCTGGAAGCAAATGCTACATCAAAAGAGAAGATGGCAGAATGGGAAAGTTTGACTCTCATGTGGACAAATGAGTACTTGTTGGTTACTCAAGTACAAGGAAAGAATACAAGTGTTACAATCTGAGGTTGAACAAAGTTCTGGGAAGCATCAATGTAACAATTGATAAAACAGGTGGACAAGAATTAAAGGAAGAAGAAAATGAATCAATGAAATAACTTTATGAAGAAGAAGCAAAAGATGAAGAATATGTCTACATCGAACAACCAAAAGGATAACAGTTGTCAGAGAACACAAATTATGTGGGCAAATTGAAGAAGGCCTTGTATGGTCTAAAATAGGCTCCTAGAGCATGGTACTCTAGACTGGATAAATATCTACAACATGCAGGGTTTAGAAAAGGAAGTGTGGAAAATAGACTCTACATCAAAGCAACCAAGGAATTTTTATTTCTCAAACTAAGTATATCATAGAAAGGCTAAAGAGGTTTGGAATGGAAGATTGTAAACCAGTTACCACTCCTATGCAAACCAGTTGCAAGTTGTGCAAAGACGATGATTCAAATTCTACAGAATAGAGGAAATACAGGTCAATGATCGGTAGCTTACTATACATGACATCATCCAGACCAGATGTAATGCAAGCAGTTGGACAGGTGGCACAATTTCAAGAAGCACCAAAGGAATCACATGTATTAGCAGTGAAGAGGATTTTCAGATATCTCAAAGGAATATACAATTTTGGATTATGGTATCCAAAAGGAAAGGACATGACTTTAGTATTGCATGAAATGACTTTAGTATTGCATCAGAGTGTTTCCATCAATTCCAAAGGGGGAGATTTTTTATTAATTGGGTTGGTTTTCATTGATGTCAACCCTTGAAGAAAGTTCAGTAGAACAAAGGTTTGGGTAATGGACCCAAGTTTGTTTGATGGATAATGATATGAATTTTTATATATTTGCATGTAAAACTATTCTATATGGATAATACATCTCATTCCATTTCCGGTGGTATGTGGAATGTCACATAACTCCTCACGATTAGAGAGTTATGGCCATGTGAAGTTGGAGAACCCTCATGAGTCATCTAGAATCCCCAAAAGGTCAAAGTAGTCAAAGTGTTTGGAAAGACGAAATTATTTAAATAATAAAGTTAATGGAGAACTTACTAATTATGGAAAGTGGTTAAGTTAAGTGGAAAAGTGTTTATAAGTGGGTTAACCCTAAAATAAGGAAAGTGGGCTAAGATGGTTAAAAGGTAACCCCTTGAGGATGCTACATGAAAGTATAAATAAGAGGCAAGGCTCTCTCATTTAAACATAGTTGAATATCATTGAATATCTATTTTTGTGAAAGTTTATTTGGGCAGGTATTATTGATAGAGAAAAATTGCAGCAAAAAAAGTGTGGTAGGAAAAGTGCGGTAGAAAAAGTGTGGCAGGAAAACTGCAGCAGAAAAACTGTGGCATAAAAAGTGCATAAGGAAAACTGCGGCAGAAAAAGTGAGACAAAAAAATTGCGTCAGGAAAAGTGTGGTAGAAAAAGTGTGGCAGGAAAAGTGTGGTAGAAAAAGTGCGGTAGGAAAAATGTGGAAGAAAAAGTTCGGCAGGAAAAGTGCGACAAAAAAATAAGAGTAGGAAAAGTGTGGCAGAAAAACCACAACAGAAAAAGTGGAGGGAAAAAATCACTACAGAAAAATATCGGCAGTGTATTCGCGGCAATAAAACTGTGGAAACAGAATGCTACAAGAAGAAAAAAAGGTATGGTTCTCATATGTGTAGTGTTGAATTTATGAATCAAGTTGAGGGTTTTCCTTGTAAATATGTTGTATGCCCTCTTGGTATTTTATGGCTTGTGGTAGAGTTGATCTGAGGCATATCTACTGAAGTTTAATATTGGTTCATGTTTGAGGGATTTTTGTTGAGGTATGTTGCTGAATTTATTGGTACAGATAGAGGTTGTATAATAGTGAGGTTCTAGCACATGGTTTGAAGTACAAACTTGTGGTATAGTGTTTGAGGTATATGTGATCATATCAAATTTGGATGATTAAATTGATGAGGTCTTTTGGTTGAGGTACATGTTGGGTACATGGTTGAGACAAGTAGTTGATGAGTTGGCACATACATGAGGTGTATAGTCGATGATGTTGGTACATCTTGATGAGTGATAGTTTATGTGTATTTGATTCATGATTGGTACATATTTGATACATGGTTGATGCACTTGTTGATGGTACAGGTTGGGGTACAAGTTGGTGCATGGTTGATGCACTTGTTTATGGTATGGGTTGATTACAGGTTATTGTACAGCTTTGTTGCATGGTTGATGCATTTGTTTATGGTACAGGTTGAGGTACATGTTGATGTATGGTACATGTTGGAACATGTTGTTACAGGTTGATTATAGGTTGATTGGTACAAATTTACAACAGTATATCTCATAATCATACTGTGACATTGGTTCCATCATTCTAATTCTACGTCAGAGCGGTTGGACGGGGTAAGGACAGGTGGTTGTAGCCACTTTCCAGTTGTAGAAGAAGAACATAGGGGGTTGTATCCTCCTTCTGGTTGTAGCCAAATAATTGGGGAGTTGGAGCTTCCCTCAGGTTGTAGCCTTAGAAACTAGGGGGTTGTATCCTCCTTCTGGTTGTATCCAAAGAATTGGGGAGTTGGATCTTCATTTAGGTTGTAGCCTGATAAACTAGGGGGTTGGATCCTCCTTCCAATTGAACCTAGAAAACAAAGGAAGTTGGTGCTTCCAATGAATGTAATTCTTAAAGACATATAAGAAAAAGAATTATGTGATTTTCTCCCACTTTGGGTTTCCACGTAAATCACTGGTGTATTGTGTATGTGTGTGATTGCTCATTTGTTCATTATTTATTTACTTTGCAACTATTGGATGATAATGCTACATTGATATAACACTTTCATTTTATGGTGAAAAAGGATTAAATTTCTCTATTATTGACTCACCCCCCCTCTCAGTAATCCAACAGTAAATGCTAAATATTTATACATTATTTAAAGGGAATTCATGACGGGCATGGATTTTAGTGCACTTTGGGAAAAAGACTACCAAAGCTTTATCATCTTCTTGTTTTTTTTATTTTGAGTTGAACAGTATCAAACTGAACTAGAACTGAATGTGAGATTTATGTCTTCATGCCTTCCAAAATATTCCTAATTTCTACCCTAGTTAACCTAGTTGTGGGCTTCAAAGTTAGTGCAATAGTTTCTCTTATTAATTTATTATTTTTTATAGCAACTCTTGAGTAGTTTCTACAAACTTCTCTTATTTCATCATAAGTTCATTTGTAGATATCCCTATATGCAATCAGATTTAGGGCCTCCATATACTCATCTTTTATCCCCCTTAGGAGTATTGGTTTGAGGGAATTCTGATCTATTATGCAATTAGTAGACCTCTTATAGCTTAAGTAAAATATCTTACCATAGTCTTACAAATATTCCTCCTCCCCTTGAGTCATTTGGAATATTTGGTCTCTTAAATATCTTGATTTGCAATATTATTAATATATTTTAATGAATATATATTTCATTTCTTCCCATGTCTAAATAATATGTTTGTCAAGGCCCATGAACCATATGAGATATATTTTATTCATATTAGAATGGAAAAGTCTCATCTTTTGTTCATCATTCTTGTAGTCATAGGTTTGGCAAAGGACTTCAAATTCAAAGAGGAAAGTGTCTAGGTATTTAGAGACCATCCCATGGAAATGGGGAAGAGAGGATGGATTAATTTTCTTCATTCCCAATTAGTCTCCTGAGGTTTTAAAGATATACCATCAAAGTATTTTAAATGTGTTATTGAGGGAGAAATATTGGGGGAGACCAAAGATCCCTAGATTAAAAGAGACATTACACAAGTAGAGGCTTCTTCATCAATAATACATTTGAAAATGTTCATTCCATGAAAGGAAATTTGGATCTGAATTGAGACATGATGAGGAAGCCCAAGAATAGAGTGATCTAAGTCAAAAGTGATCAACTTCACATTAGAAGGGTCTATATTTTCAATAGTGTTTAGCAATTTTTTTATCTCTAGAGGGAAGCTCTATAGGACCTCTAAGGAAGACATGGAATATTGCACCTGGGATAAATATTCCACAATACTATAATTTTGGGTAGCTTGGGCATGAGGATTGATCATGGTCCTATGTAATACACCCATTAGAGGGTGTGTCATTACTTCCACCGAAGGTTTCTCAATTTGCATAGGTTTGTTTGGTAGTGATGTATAACATTCCTTCTCATTAGATCCAAAATCCAGAGCATTTTAATTATGAGCTTGTGTATGTACATTAACATCTTGGTCATGCATGTAAATGTTTAGGACTGATGAATTTTTCCTTAGGGAGGGGCATTCTAATTGCACCCTTGTATATCCAAGCTAGGAAATTGAAACTCCCCTTGTTATTATTCAACTCTTCATTCCATTCTATTTTCTACTCTTCATTCAACCATACTAAACAAAGAGAGAAATCTGAAGGATGAATATGAAGAGGTTTCCCAATCCTCAAATTCTTTAGCTCTTTCTCCTAATTATTCAAAATGTTTGTTTGAGGTTTCCTCAACAGGATATGACTCGAGACTATCTTCCTATAACTTCCTCATGATTTATTTCAATCCTACACTTTGGTTATGGATTTTTGGTAAAAATATTCCTAACTTATCCCTATTGTGATGCACACATTCTTCTTAAAAACAATCCAATAAATATAGAGAACACGACTACTTTGTAAAAGGAAACTCTTAGGAACCTTGTTTCCTTCTCCCTTTTACAGTGGAATTCCCATTCAACTTTTCTTTCTTCCTTGGATATTTTCTTACTTCACAACAAATGTGCCAAAAAATTGGTGAGAGAAAATATTATAGCAATAAAGGTTGTTGAACCTCAAGTAATCACACTTAAATTATTGACCAAGGAATCATATACATGTGAAGTACTATGAAACTTTTATACAACATTGAAGTGTGTGAAAGAGATTCAAATTGATCTATGTACTTTATTTCTTCTAAGAAATGAAAGTATATAGTAGTTATATGTAACTACTTGTGGAAAAGAGATAAGAGTTTGTAGCATAAGTCTTCCAGGCATAAAATGCCTTATGGTTTACTAGTTGGTGTTGCAAATTTCTTTAGTTCCCTTTGAAATAAAATGAAAGAAATAAATTCAAGTGATACAAAAATGATACGATGACAAACAAACAACTACATTGTTGGAAATAAATCATAATCTAAAACATGTTGAATCACATAACAAATCCACTATCGACCATGGGTTCATAGAATATTGGGAAGGGATGAATCACAAGAATCAAGATATTCTAACTATTGAATTAAAAAAATCCACAACATTAACTGAATATGCAATTCAAATAGATATTAAGCTGTATTCACTAGCTTCCTCTCCAAGAGGGCCCTCCTTGAGGAATTCTGATAAATTCCTTCTCCACAACATAATTTGACTTAGAAAAATGATAGTCTTTTTATTTCATCAAAAATCCTTCAACATTACAAAATATAATCTATAGATCCTTCTAACCGTATCAATAAACAACTTGAAAATTATAAAATATATACTCCAAGTGAGTTGTAGATGGGTGTTTTTATATTGAAAGAGCCTACAATTCCTATTGAGAATTCCCAACCATGGACTACAATTCTTACCCCTGAAATCACCACTTCCTATACATCAAAATTGAGGAATAGGATCTTGGGGTCCACAATCCATCAAGGATGCTAGAATGGATAATTTTTTTGGGAGTCCATGGTTCCACTCCTTCTCTTGGTATCTTTATTTAAATCACCTACTATCAAGCTATTCGACTGTCTCCCTTCTCCTGGGACTAGATCAAGTGATCTGCTAGATAACTCATGGTGTTTTTCTCAATTCAGATTCTACTACTTAATGGAATATTATAGATTCAGTGATCACCTCCTTATTTCTTAGGCTGGGGTATTATGAATTTCTCTCCTACAACCATAATGATCTTCTTGTTCGGGATATGAAGGAAAGTCAATTAATACCCTAATTTTCTACCAATGGAGTCTTTCCTTACTCCTCATATTGATCAGGGTGTACCATTTGTGAAATTAATGGATATCAATTTTCATTTCTCTTAGTTGTAGTTGGTCTGAGTCTTAATGATAGAATTGGATATGAAATAGACATGAAACAATCTTTCCACAACTCACATGGTTAAGGCTACAGAACATACCTCGTCAATAAGCATACCACAAACTCATACTCATTAGTAATTAGTAACACTCAAGTAGTTTCTCATGTCAAACTTATAAAATGATACTATAGTAAACCATTGTTAAACTATTAATAAACACAATGTTGTGGGCTAAATATTTGGTTAGTTTAGAAAGTACTAGGCCAAATAATGGACAAAACATCGATGTTCTAGAGGTAATTAGTCATACAAAATGAATAAAGATAGGCTAATTTATGAACCCATAAATTAAAAACATATAATTATCTCATTTAATCCCTTATAAACATTCATAATAGATTCCAAATATATCTATGCACAAAAAACACGATTTTCCATGTGTATGGGAGATTAATTAACACCTTTCTCCAAGGAGACCAATGAAAGTAACTAGATATTTTTAAATCAATAAAATCCATCATAATACACTACTAAATCATTTAATAGGTTTCAATAATCCTTCCCTATAGTTATTACCCATTTATACGTTCATTTCATCCCTTTAAACCCTGGAATTCATCAAAAGGAGGCCATTTAAACCACTGCAATGTAAAAATTCTCACACAAAAATCTAGTTGCAAAGAAGAAACCAAATTTCTAAGAACAATAATATAGTTGCTAAGAATAAAGAATGCTTGCAATCATGAGACCAAAAAGAAAGAAGAGAGAATGAGTTGTTGAATTTGTTAGAATGAATTGTTTTATAATGAGAGTGATATATACATATATATAGAAATCTCTATGAGATAAGAAGTGCATACTAGGTTAGGGCTTCCTTGTGTATGCACATGTGACTCCAAATTTAAACTAGAATTAAGTGGTGTTAACTATCCAAAAATGTATTTGGCTAGTTATAAATAGAGTTGGCTATTTTGGAATTAGGACTTCCAAACATAAGACTAGAAGTAAGTGGATTTAACTAGCTAATAATAGAATTAATCATGCACAAGTAAACCTCATGCATGCAACTCATGAATGCTGAACTAAACTCCATAACTGAAGTGACTAAAGATAGAACTAACATTGAGTTTGATAGGAATTTTATAGAGAATGAAATGAAACACACACTGAAATAAGTAGAGAGTACAATAATATAGTGAAAACCTAACTTCTATTTGTTGTTTATGGAGCCTAATTTTCTTCCCGATTCATAGGTCTTGTTTCAGTCATGTTTGGATCCCATTACCTGAGCGGGGGGGTGGGGGGGTTTTCCCACAAAATTTGTCACTAGGGGGTCTAGGGGGGGAGGCGACACTTTATGGATCCCCCCTTGGAAGGGGTTTGAGGGAAGTGCTCCCGAAAAGAAATTTTTGGAAAATTTTCCTTGTAAAATATTGTAATTTCGTAGTCAATATGGATTGTTCATCATTAGGTTGTAGATTTGATAGTAGGAGTTATGTTAAGGTTTTTTTCCCTAGAAGACAAACCTATTTTAGGTTTGAGAGAATTGTATTGTGGATATGTATGAGAGTGAATATAGTACTCTGAGAGAGAAGACTATGAGAGAAATACGAGGAAGTTACAACAGGTGTGTTGTAGGTTGTATCCCTTCATTTGTTGTATAATAATAATGGAAGGACCTCACAATTTCCTTGTGGTCATATCCCATATTGGGTGAACCAGATATATCTTTGTCTCTATTGTATTGTATATCTTCTATGTTTTATTCCTTCATCTATTTTATATTATTGCTCTGCAATCCACTTTTTTATAACATTATTAATGAATAAAATAGTGGAATATTGTATAACATAAACTGGCTAGAATGGTGGTAGCTTGTCTTTGAAGAGAAAGATGGTGGTTATGCTCATTCATAAAAAGATAATATTGGAAGCTAAAAGGATGGAATTTTAACATAAATAAAAAAATGTAGAGGTACAAAACCATAAACCTAGAAGGTGAAGCACCAAAAAGGTGTTTTGAAATGCCAAAATGTATTTTTGGGTGTTAGCTTCTACATCAATTTCTCAAGAACATAACTTTCACATACAATCTATGTTCAACATGCATAGTAGATCATTGGAAATATCCAACTGAGTACATAACTAAAATATTTGAGCCTGGATTTTCCATAGGTAAATCTAGGCTAGCATCGCTTCTCTAAAAATCTCGTTAAGGGCCTCAAATGGACCTCGAAGTTTAGGACCTAGAAACTCCCATAAAATCATAACAAGATTGTCAATATGGAGAACCATTTTGAGTCAATGGAAGATGTTGTTGGCCACTGATATCCACTTGGATCAGTCTTCCCCACTTAGGAAACAATTGTCTTCATTGTGCCAAGTTCTTGCATTAGATGGGGAAACTGTTGCTGAATCTAAATTTGGGTGAGCCATTTTCGTTACTGAAGAATTTATCCTACTTTGACAACCTGATAGTGTTGTATGTTCTACTAGAAGGTGTCATTCGTATTGGTTTCCATGGTCTAATTCAATGTATCCTACTCAAGGAAATCAAGATTGAGTTTTGTAGAAGCCAATTTCTCAACCACCTCCGAGGTGTCCAATGGAGGTGGGAAATATGGTCCAAGAAACTCCACATTAAATATTTGGTATAAGCCAAGGAAATTAGGAATAATCAATTAAAAAATATTTTTACCCACATCCTTTGAGATGGTGTAAGGCCCATATAGGAGTGGTTTGAGCTTCCTATGGGGACCCATGAGGCACTCATTTTTCAAATGCAACTAGCCCTTATCAACAACCTGAAACTTGTGTGGAACTCGATGTTGGTCATGCCATTTATTTTACTTGTCATTGGCCTTCTACAATATATCATGAACTTATTTTTGTATGTGCTAGATCTATTCAAAAAATTAAGCTACTATTTCTACCTCGATCTTAGCATGGGAGGACTTTGTCAGTGAAGATAGAATTGGAAGAGCTACATCAATGGGGGCCAATGGTTGGAACCCCAAGCATACCTGAAAAGGGTTTTGGACAATAAAGTTTTGGAGAGTTTTTATATCTATGTTGAACATATGGAAGTCTCTCATCCCATGTATGTGGATTCTTTTAATTGTAAATGTGTAAGATATGCATAATCATCTTGTTGACCACTTCCATTGTACCTTTTGTTTGGGGGTGAAAAGAAGTCGATTTGGTATCCCGGAAGGTACTAAGGAACTAGGTATCCCTATCTGAGATAATGGTCTATGGTAGTCCAAAATAAACCCAAACATGCTCAAAGAAGATCCAAGAAGTGGCCTTGGTTATGATACTCTTTTTACATGGTGCCAAAATTACCATCTTAAGGAATCGATCGATGAACAAAAAGATAAAAGCATGACCATGCTTGGTGGAGGGAAAACTTAACATGTAATACATGGAGACTGACTCTCGAGGATTTTCTAGGAAAGGGAGATGAGTGTAAAACCCTTGCTTCTTGATGGAAGGTTTAGCAATGGCACATGCAGTGCATGACTTGATATATTGGTCGATGTCTCATCAAATCTTTGGCTAGTAGAAATACTTTTGAAGTACTACTACTATATTTTCCACACCAAAGTTCCCTACCACCCAACTGTAATGTGCCTTTGTTACGAGGAAAATCACTCTATGGCATGGGGTAAACCACAAAAGACGAAATGATTGTATCAATCAACTCTAATCGCAAGCATGTTATATAAATGTAAATGATAACAAGACAATATAAATAACCTACCTCATTTGGACATTCGATGAAGACCATCATTGAGCACTTGACTCAAAGCTTTATACCTGCAACTTGTCAAAGCTTTATACCAAGATACAAAAGCATATGGTGATAATATATAAAGACAACACATATAATAGGATAATCCATTAGCATTCATAACAAATACTTCCATGGAATAATAATTCAAATATTTGCAAGACATCAATTGGACGAGAAAAGGGTATTTCTATTAAAATATGATCAACATAAGTATACAAGTGACAAACTTCCGTGTTGGCACATCTCGGAACCGAGAAACTAAGTCCATCCCAGTTGGGCCTCCATCACTTCAATCCTCCACCAAAGGAAATATCATATAAGAGAGACAATGAGGTTCTCCATCAAAGAGGGAAGATCTTGGGGGTTGAAAAATGTGTTCAGACTTTAAAGGACAAAGGGATGCAAAATCAATGTGAAGTGAATAATTTCTCAAGAGTAACTTTGCTGTCAAAATTTGAATTCAGCCCCTTTCACGGTTTGGATATGGCTCATTTATAGCCTTCAAATGGAACTAAAGGGCCAAGTCGGAATGTTTCCAGTATATGGAAGGTCAAGGATCATGGATCTCATGATACGACATTGAAACCCAACACAATTTTTAATTTTGAGAACCAAACTCGATGTACGCGGGCTGTAGTGGTGCAACCTACATATACGCATGTTGTCTAACTTGTAGGGCACGTATATGTGGAAAAATATGATTTTTTAACTCTGGGAAGTGAAAAAGGGGACTTCAATTCTGCATAGGTAAATGGAAAAGGCCTTCTGAGCAAGTTGCATGGGGTGAGGGAAATATTTCTATAACAACCTACCAAATTATCTTTGCATGCTCACTTGAAGGAACACAAATATTTCCCAAATAGCACAAGAGCACATCCTAGAGGTTGAAGTTTGGGAATTGTTTCCTTGCACTCAGTGTCTGATATGTAAAAGTGAATTCATAGTCACTTCTATAAAATTATGGCCATCTATAGGTCCCATGCACACAAGATTTAATAATTGTGGTTAGTGTGAAAACTATGAGTCGGCTAAGGTATTCTTAAACATGGTTAGTGTTGCCCTTCTTGTAATTAATGTTCAAGTGGAATTTGTGTAGGCATGTGGACCACTTATGATGGAGGTTATTATGAAACGTTTCTTGTGTCTGCATGAATTACAGAGGCTTGTGATTAGTGTGGATGATTGTTTCCTTTCCTAGAATATAATTCTTCCACTGTCGACATGCCTACACAATGGAGTACATCTCCTTCTCATAGGTGGTATATCTACGAACAACATCAATAGTGTCTCTCTATGATATGTCACTGGTGTTGGATTACTGAGAGGGGGGGTGAATCAGTAATAATGTAATTTTAATCCTTTTTCTTCAAATGTTATATCAATGTAGAATTATTATCCAATAATGAGCAGTAATAAATAAGCAATGAACAAATAAACAATCATACACATGCACAGTACACCAGTGTTTTACGTGGAAACCCAAATCGGGAGAAAACCACAGAATGCTTTTTCTTATATGTCTTGAAGAATTACATTCATTGGAAGCACCAACTTCCTTTGTTTTCCAGCTGCAACTGGAAGGAGGCTCCAACCCCCTAGTTTCTCAGGC
>JASDQU010101872.1:783666-847148 GCA_032191745.1 Picea mariana
AGAAAAACTAATTGAAAAGGAAGACAATTATGAAGCAGAATTGACTAATGATTTTGATGAACTAAGAGAATAAAAAAAGTCACTCAAGAAAGAATTGATGAAACAAAAGGAAAGTGTTCAGATTTTTTAAGAAGCCCAACAGGTCATTGAGAACTTAATAATTCAGATAGAAGAAGCTAGAAAGATCGAAGAAAATCTTGAATATCAAAAGAAGTATTTGGAAGCCAACATAGAAGCATCGAAGGAAGAAGCGTAAATGAGAGAGAAGATATTGACAGATCATCTTAAGGAAATAACTAACGATCTAAACTAGCTTGAGGCAGATTTTGGTCAAGAAGAGAAAGGACTTGAAGAAGAAATAATAACATTAAAAATTCAGTTTGAAGAAGCAAAAAGAACAGAAGAAGTCATGAAGTCTCAGATAATGAAGAAATAAGAATAGGTTGAGAATATTGAAGAATAAGTTGTCACATTGAGAAGTAAAATCGTTAATCTCAACAAGAATGTTGAAGAGACAGAAACATCCACATCAATTATAGAGAATGAAGAAAATCTCTCTAGCTTGCTAGAAAAGAAGAATGAAGAAAATAGAAAGAGTTATGTGGAAGTACTCAAAGGAAGGAATCATGGATAACTAGAATCTAAGAAAACTATTGAAGATACATCTTCAAGAAGACCATCAATGGTCAAGCCACAAAGAAGCTTCAATCATGTTCATGATCAGACAAGAAAAAAATCCAGAAGGAGTATGCCACAAAGAAGATCATTCAGTCCCAGGTATGCAAATTTATTTTATGGTAATTGTTTTATTGTACTAACTTTGGACATAAGGTTGCAGATTGCAGGGATTATAAAATAAATGTTCAAGCAATAAATGCCTATGTGGCCCCACGTAACATTGAATGTTACAAATGTCATAACTATGGACACATAGCTAGTGATTGTAGAAGAATGATCAATACTTCCATGAAAGAGAACATTGATATCAGATGTAAGAAAGTATGGATAAGAAAACACAAAGAATAGGTGAACAAAGACTAGGTCCCAGAGATCGCAAGATTGGCAATAAAACGAGATGAAGAAAATTCTATAGAGAAAAAGAAAGATGTCAGATACAAAAAGGTTTGGAAAACAACTAAAAGAAAAGAAGGACAAGTAAATAAGGAACAGGTTAAAGATATTGTACTTTCATGCATTGTAGTGAAAGATGAATCCATGGATAGAAAGAAAGAAGTCAGAGTTGAGAGAGATGATGATGAATACACATCAGAACAAGAATTGTTCTGAGCCAACCGACTTAGAGACTCCCAGGTAACATGATTATTAGATAGGGGGAGTCTATGCGATAGTTGTGACAAACCAAAGAACCATCCTTTGAGAAACTTGCAGAGTTTGAATAGAAAGATCCATAACATTCAGTTAGCAGAAGTAAAATTAGTTGTAGTAGTGAATACTTCATGACAGTACAATCATAAATGCGTCAACATTATGGACAATGTGTAGTAGAGTCTTGGACAACATGGACATAGATGGATTCATAAGAACATTTAGTAGGTTTGGATAGATATATGACAGTGGATGAGATCATGGATTCATAGATTGGTTCAGAGAGTGGTTCAAAGACAAAGGCACATTATCATAATGGATTATAATTACACAGTAAATGGCTCGAACAATGCTAATGGATTCAAAATTGACAGATATTTTTTGCACACATGCAGTGCATACAAAAGTTCACATTCAAAATAGAGTAATGCTCAGAAACAACAATAAAAAACTTTGTACGAGCTATCAAAAGGAATACCAACAAATGTGAAGCACTTTAGATTATCTGGAAGCAAATGCTACATCAAAAGAGAAGATGGCAGAATGGGAAAGTTTGACTTTCGTGTGGACAAAGGAGTACTTGTTGGTTACTCAAGTACAAGGAAAGCATACAAGTGTTACAATCTGAGGTTGAACAAAGTTTTGGAAAGAATCAATGTAACGATTGATGAAACAGGTGGACAAGGAGTAAAGGAAGAAGAAAATGAATCAATGCAACAACGTTACTAAGAAGAAGTCTACATCGAACAACCAAAAGGATTTCAGTTGTCAGAGAACACAGATTACGTGTGCAAATTGAAGAAGGCCTTGTATGGTCTAAAATTGGCTCCTAGATCATGGTACTTTAGACTGTATAAATATATACAACATGCAGGGTTCATAAAAGGAAGTGCAGACAACAACCTCTACATCAAGGTCTTCAGATACATCAAAGAAACCAAATAATTTTTACTTCTCAAACTAAGTATATTAGAGAAAGAATAAAGAGGTTTGGAATGGAAGATTGCAAACCAATTACCACTCCTATGAAAACCAAATGCAAGTTGAGCAAAAATGAAGATTCAAAGTCTACAGACTAGAGGAAATACAGGTCAATGATTGGTAGCTTACTATATGTGACATCATCCAGGCCAGATGTAATGAAAGTAGTTGGACAGGTGGAAAGCTTTCAAGCAACACCAAAGGAATCACATGTATTAGCAGTGAAGAGGATTTTCAGATATCTCAAAGGAACAAAAGATTTTGGATTATGGTAACCAAAAAAAAAGGATCTATCACTTATTGCCTACACAAATGCAGATTGGGCAGGTTGCATTGATGATAGACAAAGCACCAAAGAGAAACATTATACCTGGGTGAGTGTTTAGTATCTTGGCTAAGAAATAAAAAATCATCAATATCTTTATCTACACCTTAAGCAGAGTATATTGCAGGAACATGATGTTGTACTCAGGTTCTATGGATGAAAGAAACTTTGATAGATATACAGGTTGAGTATGATGAGCCCATTCCAATCTATTGTGATAATACAAGTGCCATCAATGTCTCAAAGAACTCGGTGATGCACTCCAAGACGAAGCACATTCTAATAAAGTATCAATTTCTAGAGGAATAGGTTGCAGAGAAGAACATTAGAATTGAATATTTGGGCACAAAAGAACAAGTGACATACATCTTTACAAAACCGCTTCCAAGGGAAGCCTTTGAATATATTTTCCAGAGACGTGGATTAATTTCTACTCCAAAATGAATGCTATTAAATGCTTATCTTATATGTCATAGATTTACACGAGGAAGCAACATAAAGAGGACAATTCATGTCGAGAGATCAATGTCAGGAAGAGTTCAGTCAGGGGGAGTATCCCCAAGGACAATTTAGTTAGGAGGAGTAGCCCCAGATGGAAAAATACCTTTTCCATTGATGACAAAGGGGGAGAGATTTATCATATGCAGAGCACAGAGGCATGGTTCCAGAGGGGAGAGATGGTCATAGGAAGAACATGAGTGACATGATTTCAATATTGCATGACATGAATTTAGTATTGCATCAGAGTGTTTCCATCAATTCCAAAGGGGGATATTGTTGATTAATTGGGTTGGTTGTCATTGATGTCAACCCTTGAAGAAGGTCCGGTAGCACAAAGGTTTGGGTAATGGACCCAAGTTTGTTTTATGGATAATGGTATGATTTTTGATATATTTGCAAGTAAAAATATTCTAGATAAATAGTACATGTTATGCCATTTCCGGTGGTATGTGGAATGTCACATAACTCCTCACGGTTAGAGAGTTATGGCCATGTGAAGTTGGAGAACCCTCATGAGTCATTTAGAAGCCCCAANTGTTTGCAAAGAAGAAATTATTTAAATAATAAAGTGAAGTGATGAGTGCACTATAAGTCAAAGAGGATGCAAAGTAAATTATTTAAATAATAAAGTTAATGGAGAACTTACTAATTATGGAAAGTGGTTAAGTTAAGTGGACAAGTGGTTATAAGTGGGTTAACTCTAAAATAAGGAAAGTGGGTTAAGATGGTTAAAATATAATCCCTTGAGGATGCTCCATGAAATTATAAATAAGAGGCAAGGCTCTCTTGTTTAAACACACTTGAATATCATTGAATATCTATTTTTGTGAAAGGTTATTTCGGAAGGTATTATTGAGAAAGAAACATTGCAGCAAAAAAAGTGTGGTAGGAAAAGTGTGGCAGGAAAAGTGTGGTAGAAAAAGTGTTGCAGGAAAAGTGTGGCAGGAAAAATGCGGAATAAAAAGTGCAGCAAGAAAAGTTTGGCAGAAAAAGTGTGGCAGAAAAATCGCGGCAGAAAAATTGTGGCATTGGATTTGCGGCAGAAAAACCACGGCAACAGAACGCTACAAGAAGAAAAAAAGGTATGGTTCTCATATGTGTAGTGTTGAATTTATGAATCAAGTTGAGGTTTTTCCTTGTAAATATGTTGGATGCCCTCTTAGGAGTTTATGGCTTGTTGTAGAGTTGATATGAGTCAGATCTACTGAAGTTTAATATTGGTTCATGTTTGAGGGATTTTGGTTGAGGTATGTTGCTGAAGTTATTGGTATAGACAAAGGTTGTACAATAGTGAGGTTCTAGCACATGGTTGGACGTACAAACTTGTGGTATAGTGTTTGAGGTATATGTGATCAAATCAAATTTGGATGATGAAATTGATGAGGGATTTTGGTTGAGGTACATGTTGGGTACATGGTTGAGACAAGTAGTTGATGATTTGGCACATACATGAGGTGTATAGTTGATGTTGGTACATCTTGATGAGTGATAGGTTATGTGTATTTGATGCATTATTGGTACATATTTGGTGCATGGTTGATGCAATCATTGATGGAATAGGTTGAGGTACAAGATGGTGCATGGCTGATGAGCTTGTTTATGGTACAAGTTGATTACATATTATTTGTATAGGTTTGGTGCATGGTTGATGCATTTATTTATGGTACAGTTTAAGGTACAGGTTGATGTATGGTACATGTTGGCACAAGTTATTGGTACATGTTGTTATAGGTTGATTACAGGTTGATTGGTATAGGTTTACAATAGTATATCTCACAGTCATAGTGTGACATTGGTTCCATATTTCTACTTCTACATTAGGGTGGTTGGACGGGGCAAGGACATGTCGTTGTAGCCACCTTCCAGTTGTAGCCGAAGAACATAGGGGGTTGTAGCCTCCTTCTTGTTTTGTCTAGATAATTGGGGAGTTGGAGCTTCCCTCGGGTTGTAGCCTCCTTCTAGTTGTATCCAAAGAATTGGGGAGTTGGAGCTTCCTTCAGGTTTTATCCTAAGAAACTAGGGGATTGGAGCCTCCTTCCAGTTGGAGCTTAAAAACAAAGGAAGTTCGTGCTTCCAATAAATGTAATTCTTAAAGACATATAAGAAAAATAATTTTGTGGTTATCTCCCGCTTTGGGTTTCCATGTAAAACATTGGTGTAATGTGTATGTGTGTGATTGCTCATTTGTTCATTATTTATTACTCTACAACTATTGGATGATAATGCTACATTGATATAAAACTTCCATTTTATGGTGAAAAAAGATTAAATTGCTCTATTATTGATTCACCCCCCCTCTTAGTAATCCAACAATTGGTATTAGAGTCGGTTCTTTCAGGAAACAGTGTAACCACTGGAAGGAGATCATGGATTATTTTAGGAATGGAGTACCAATGTTTAATGATCAAAATGGTTTAAAGTATGAGATGTGGAGCAGACGGACAAAAGTATTTTTACAAGCACATGGACATTATATTTGGCTATCAGTTGTTACAGGATATGATAGTTCAAAAAGGGAAAACACTGCATACAAGAAGGAATTGAAGAAGAATAACAAAATATCAATGGATTTCATCTGGGAAGGATTACCTAATCTGATAGGAGAAAAGGTTGGTAAATGTTCATCAACCAAAGAACTTTGGGATAAGTTACATGAAATATATTCTTCACCCATCACAAATTCAAAAAATGTCAAAGAAGATGCAGATACAGATCAAGAAGAATTATGCTCACCATGTCAAATAGATTCAGAATATGAAGAGTACATAATCACCAAAGGTATGTTGTTTTGCTTTAATTGTGAAAAAAATGGACATCTTGAAATAGAATAACATGAAGGAAATGAGACAAAAAAACTAATTGAGAAGGAAGACAATTATGAAGCAGACTTGATTAGTGCCTTAGATGAACTAAGAGAAGAAAACAAGTCATTCAATAAATAATTGATGAAACAAAAGGAAAGTGTTCACATTTTTGAAGAATCCCAACAGGTCATTGAGAACTTAAGAATTCAGCTAGAAGAAGCCAGAAAAATGGAAGAAAATGTTGAATATCAAAAGCAGTATTTGGAAGCCAACATAGAAGCACATAAGGAAGAAGCAGAAATGAGAGAGAAGATATTGATATATCATATTAAGGAAAGAACTAACGATCTAAACCAGCTTGAGGCAGAGTTTGGTCAAGAAGAGAAAGGACTTGAAGCATAAATAATCACATTAAAAATTCAGCGTTAAGAAGCGAAAAGAATAGAAGAAGTCATGAAGTCTCAGATAATGAAGAAAGAAGAAGAGGTTGAGAAGATTGAATAAGAAGTTGTCACATTGAGAAGTAAAATCGTCAATCTCAACAAGAACGTTGAAGAGCCAGAAACATCCACATAAGTTATAGAGAATGAAGAGAAACAATCTAGGTTGCTAGAAAAGAAGAATGAATAAAATAGAAAGAGTTGTGTAGAATTAATGAAAGGAAGGAATCATGGTCAACCAGAATTTAAGAAAACTATTGAAGATACATATTCAAGAAGACCATCCATGTTCAAGCCACAAAAAATCTTTAATAATGATCATGATCAGTCAAGGTAAAAATTCAGAAGGACTACGCCACAAAGAAGATCACTCACTCCTAGGTATGCAAATTTATTTTATGGTCATTGTTTTTATTGGACTAAATTTGGACATAAGGTTGCAGATTGTAGGGATTATAAAAGAAATGTTCAAGCAAGAAATTCCTATGTGGCCCCACGTAAAATTGAATGTTACAAATGTCATAACTATGGAAACATAGCTAGTGATTGTGGAAGCATGATCAATAGTTCCATGAAAGAGAACATTGATATCAGATGTAAGAAAGTATGGATAAAAAAACATGAAGAACAGGTGAACAAAGACTAGGTCCCAGAGATCGCAAGATTGGAAATAAAACAAGATGAAGAAAATTCTACAGAGAAAAAGAAAGATGTCAGATACGTAAAGGTTTGGAAAACAACTGAAAGAAAAGAAGGACAGGTAAATAAGGAACATGTTCAAGATATTGTACTTTCAGGAATTATAGTGAAAGATGAATCCATGGATACAAAGAAAGAAGTCAGAGCTCAGAGAGATGATGCATCTACCAATGAAGATGATGATGAATACACATCATAGTAGGAATTGTTCTGAGCCATCTGACATAGAGACTCCCAGGTAACATGAATATTAGACAGGGGGAGTCTATGTGATAGCTTTGATGGACTAAAAAACCATCCTTCGAGCAGCTTGCAGAGTTTGAATAGAAAGATCTAGAGAAGTCAATTAGCATAAGTACAATCAGTTGTAGTAGTGAATACTTCATGATAGTACAGTCATAAATGGGTCAACATTATGGACAGTTTGCAGGTAGATTCTTGGATAACATGGACAAGGATGGATTTAGAAGAACACTTATCAGGTTTGGAAAATATATGAGAGTGGACAAGAGCATGGATTCATAGATTGGTTCAGAGACAAAGGAATATTATCATAATGGATGATAATTACACAGGAAAAGGCTCGAACAATGATAATGGATTCAAAATTGACAAATATTTTTTGGACATATGCAGTGCATACAACAATTCACATTCAAAACAGAGTAATGCTCATAAACAACAATGACAAAACTTCCTACGAGCTATGGAAAGGAAGACCAAAAAATGTAAATCACTTTAGAGTATCTGGAAGCAAATGCTACATCAAAAGAGAAGATGGAAGAATGGGAAAGTTTGACTCTCATGTGGACAAATGAGTACTTGTTGGTTACTCAAGTACAAGGAAAGCATACAAGTGTTACAATCTAAGGTTGAACAAAGTTCTGGAAAGCATCAATGTAACAATTGATGAAACAGGTGGACAAGAATTAAAGGAAGAAGAAAATGAATCAATGGAACAAATTTATGAAGAAGAAGCAAAAGATGAAGAAGATGTCTACATCAAACAACCAAAAGGATAACAGTTGTCAGAGAATGCAAATTATGTGTGCAAATTGAAGAAGGCCTTGTATGGTCTAAAATAGGCTCTTAGAGCATGGTACTCTAGACTGGATAAATATCTACAACATGCAGGGTTCAGAAAAGGAAGTGCAGAAAATAGCCTCTACATCAAAGAAACCAAGGAATTTTTATTTCTCAAACTAAGTATATCAGAGAAAGGCTAAAGAGGTTTGGAATGGAAGATTGTAAACCAATTATCACTCCTATGCAAACCAGTTGCAAGTTGTGCAAAGATGATGATTCAAATTCTACAGACTAGAGGAAATACAGGTCAATGATTGGTCACTTACTATATGTGACATCATCCAGACCAAATGTAATGCAAGCAATTGGATAGGTGGCATGATTTCAAGCAACACCAAAGGAATCACATGTATTAGAAGTGAAGAGGATTTTCAGATATCTCAAAGGAATATACAAATTTGGATTATGGTGTCCAAAAGGAAAGGATCTATCACTTATTGCCTACATAGATGTAGATTGGCCAGGCTACATTGATGAAGGATGAAGCACCAGTGGAGAAATGTTCTATTTGGGTGATTGTTTAGTATCTTGGCTAAGCAAGAAACAATCATCAATATCTTTATCTACACCCGAAGCAGAGTATATTGCAGCAGCATGATGTTGTACTCAGGTTCTATGGATGAAATGTTTTTGGACAGATATACAGGTTGAGTATGATGAGTCCATTCCAATCTATTTTGATAATACAAGCACCATCAGTATCTCAAAGAACTCGGTGATGCACTCCAAGATGAAGTACATTCCAATAAACAAGTGGCATACATCTTTACAAAACTGCTTCCAAGGGAAGCCTTTAAGTATCTTTGCCAGAGACTCAGATTAATTTCTACTCCAAAATGAATGCTATTGAATTCTTATCTTATATGTCTTAGATTTACACGAGGAAGCACCAAAAAGACGATAGTTCAGATCGAGAGATCATTTTTAGGAAGATTCAGTCAGGGGGAGTATCCCCAAGGACATTTCAATTAGGGGGAGCAGCCCCGGATGGAAAAATACCTTTTCCATTGATGAAAAAGTTGGAGAGACTTATCAGATGCATTGCACTGAGGTATGGTTCCAGGGGGAGAAATGGTCATAGGAAGGGCATGAGTGATATGACTTCAGTATTGCATGACATGACTTCAATATTGCATCAGAGTGTTTCCATCAATGCCAAAGGGAGATATTTTTGATTAATTAGGTTGGTTGTCATTGATGTCAACCCTTGAAGAAAGTTTAGTAGCACAAAGGTTTGGGTAATGGACCCAAGTTTGTTTTATGGATAATGATATGAATTTTTATATATTTGCATATAAAACTATTCTATATGGATAGTACATGTCATTCCATTTCCAATGGTATGTGGAATGTCACATAACTCCTCACGGTTAGAGAGTTATGGCCATGTGAAGTTGGAGAACCCTCATGAGTCATCTAGAAGCCCCAAAAGGTCGAAGTAGTCAAAGTGTTTGGAAAGAAGAAATTATTTAAATAATAAAGTGAAGTGATGAGTGTACTATAAGTCAAAGAGGATGCAAAATAAATTATTTAAATAATAAAGTTAATGGAGAACTTACTAACTATGGAAAGTGGTTAAGTTAAGTGGAAAAGTGTTTATAAGTGGGTTAACCCTAAAATAAGAAAAGTGGGCTAAGATGGTTAAAAGGTAACCCCTTGAGGATGCTACATGAAAGTATAAATAAGAGGCAAGAATCTCTCATTTAAACATAGTTGAATATCATTGAATATCTATTTTTGTGAAATTTTATTTGGGCAGTTATTATTGATAGAGAAAAATTGCAGCAGAAAAAGTGTGGCAGGAAAAGTGCGGCAGAAAAAGTGCGGTAGGAAAACTGCAACAAAAAAAGTGCGGTAGAAAATCTGCGACATAAAAAGTGCACGAGGAAAACTGCGACAGAAAAAGTGCGACAAAAAAATTGCGTCAAGAAAAGTTTGGTAGAAAAAGTGTGGCAGGAAAAGTGCGGTAAGAAAACTGCAGAAGAAAAAGTTCGGCAGGAAAAGTGCGGCAGAAAAATCGGAGCAGGGAAAGTGCGGCAGAAAAACTGCAGCAGAAAAAGTGTGGCAGAAAAATCACTGCAGAAAAATCGTGGCAACAAAACCGCAGCAACAAAATGTTACAAGAAGAAAAAAAGGTATGGTTCTCATATGTGTAGTGTTGAATTTATGTATCAAGTTGAGGGTTTTCCTTGTAAATATGTTGGATGCCCTCTTGGTATTTTATGGCTTGTGGTAGAATTGATCTGAGGCATATCTACTGAAGTTTAATATTGGTTCGTGTTTGAGGGATTTTTGTTGAGGTATGTTGTTGAAGTTATTGGTACAGATGGAGGTTGTATAACAGTGAGGTTCTAGCACATGGTTTGAGGTACAAACTTGTGGTATAGTGTTTGAGGTATATGTGATCATATCAAATTTGGATGATTAAATTTATGAGGGCTTTTGGTTGAGGTACATGTTGGGTACATGGTTGAGACAAGTAGTTGATGAGTTGGTACATACATGAGGTTTATAGTTGATGATGCTGGTACATCTTGATGAGTGATAGTTTATGTGTATTTGATTCAAGATGGGTACATATTTGGTGCATGGTTGATGCACTCATTGATGGTATAGGTTGGGGTACAAGTTGGTGCATCGTTGATGCACTTGTTTATGGTACAGGTTGATTAGAGGTTATTTGTACAGGTTTGGTGCATGGTTGATGCATTTGTTTATGGTATAGGTTGAGGTACATGTTGGAACAAGTTATTGGTACATGTTATTACAGATTGATTACAGGTTGATTAGTACAGATTTACAACAGTATATCTCACAATCATAGTGTGACATTGGTTCCATCATTCTAATTCTATGCCAGATAAGTTGGACGAGGTAAGGACATGTGCTTGTAGCCACCTTCCAGTTGTAGAAGAAGAACATAGGGGGTTGTATCCTCCTTCTGGTTGTAGCCAAATAATTGGGGAGTTGGAGCTTCCCTCAGGTTGTAGCCTTAGAAACTAGGGGGTTGTATCTTCCTTCTGGTTGTAGCCAAAGAATTGGGGAGTTGGAGCTTCCTTCAAGTTGTAGCTTGATAAACTAGGGGGATGGATCCTCCTTCCAATTGCAGCTGGAAAACAAAGGAAGTTGGTGCTTCCAATGAGTGTAATTCTTAAATCTATAAGAAAAAGAATTATGTGATTTTCTCCCGCTTTGGGTTTCCACATAAAACACTGGTGTACTATGTATGTGTGTGATTTCTCATTTGTTCATTGTTTATTTACTCTGCAACTATTGGATGATAATGCTACATTGATATAACACTTTCATTTTATGGTGAAAAAGGATTAAATTTCTCTATTATTGATTCACCCCCCCTCTCAGTAATCCAACAGTAAATGCTAAATATTTATACATTATTTAAAGGGAATTCATGACGGACATGGATTTTAGTGCACTTTGGGAAAAAGACTACCAGAGCTTTATCATCTTCTTGTTTTTATTTTTATTTTGAGTTGAACAGTATCAAACTGAACTGAAAGTGAATGTGATATTTATGTCTTCGTTCCTTCCAAAATATTCCTAATTTCTGCCCTAGTTAACCTAGTTGTGCACTTCAGAGTTAGTTCAGTAATTTCTCTTATTAATTTATTATTTTTTATAGCAACTCTTGAGTAGTTTCTACAAACTTCTCTTATTTCATCATAAGTTCATTTGTAGATATCCCTATATGCAATCAGATTTAGGGCCTCCATATACTCATCTTTTATCCCCCTTAGGAGTACTGGTTTGAGGGAATTCTTATCTATTATGCAATTAGTAGACCTCTTATAGCTTAAGTAAAATATATTATCATAATCTTACAAATATTCCTCCTCCCCTTGAGTCATTTGGAATATTTGGTCTCTTAAATATCTTGATTTGCAATATTATTAATATATTTTAATGAATATATCTTTCATTGCTTCCCATGTCTGAATAACATGTTCGTCAAGACCCATGAACCATATGAGATATATTTTATTCATAGTAGAATGGAAAAGTCTCATCTTTTGTTCATCATTCTTGTAGTCATAGGTTTGGAAAAGGACTTCAAATTCAAAGAGGAAAGTGTCTAGGTATTTAGAGACCATCCCATGGAAATGGGGAAGAGAGAATAGATTAATTTTCTTCATTCCCAATTAGTCTCCTGAGGTTTTAAAGATATACCATCAAACGATTTTAAAAGTGTTCTTGAGGGAGAAATATTGGGGGAGACCAAAGCTCCCTAGATTAAAAGAGACATTACACAAGTAGAGGCTTATTCATCAATAATACATTTGAAAAAGTTCATTCCATGAAGGGAAATTTGGATCTGAAATGAGACATGATGAGGGAGCCCAAGAATATTGTGATCTAAGTCAAAAGTGATCAACTTCACATTAGAAGGGTCTATATTTCCAATAGTGATTAGAAATGTTTTTATCTCTAGAGGGAAGCTCTATAGGACCTCTAAGGAAGACATGGAGTATTGCACCTGGGATAAATATTCCACAATACTATAATTTTGGGTAGCTTGGGCATGAGGATTGATCATGGTCCTATGTAATACACCCATTAGAGGGTGTGCCATTACTTCCACCAAAGGTTTCTCAATTTGCATAGGTTTGTTTGGTAGTGATGTATAACATTCCTTCTCATTAGATCCAAAATCTAGAGCATTTTAATTATGAGCTTGTGTATGTACATTAACATCTTGGTCATGCATGTAAATGTTCAGGACTGGTGAATTTTTCCTTAGGGAGGGGCATTCTAATTGCACCCTTGTATATCTAAGCTAGGAAATTGAAACTCCCCTTGCTATTATTCAACTCTTCATTCCATTCTATTTTCTACTCTTCATTCAACCATACTAAACAAAGAGAGAAATCTGAAGGATGAATATGAAGAGGTTTCCCAATCCTCAAATTCTTTAGATCTTTCTCCTAATTATTCAAAAGGTTTGTTTGAGATTTCCTCAATAGGATATGACTCGAGACTATCTTCCTGTAACGTCCTCATGATTTATTCCAATCCTACACTTTGGTTATGGATTTTTGGTAAAAATATTCCTAACTTATCCCTATTGTGATGCACACATTCTTCTTAAAAACAATCCAATAAATATAGAGAACATGACTACTTTGTAAAAGGAAACTCTTAGGAACCTTGGTTCCTTCTCCCTTTTACAGTGGAATTCCCATTCAACATTTCTTTCTTCCTTGGATATTTTCTTACTTCACAATAAATGTGCCAAAAAATTGGTGAGAGAAAATATTATAGCAATAAAGGTTGTTGAACCTCAAGTAATCACACTTAAATTATTGACCAAGGAATCATATACATGTGAAGTACTATGAAACTTTTATACAACCTTGAAGTGTGTGAAAGAGATTCAAATTGATCTATGTACTTTATTTCTTCTAAGGAATGAAAGTATATAGTAGTTATATGTAACTACTTGTGGAAAAGAGATAAGAGTTTGTAGCATAAGTCTTCCAGGCATAAAATGCCTTATGGTTTACTAGTTGGTGTTGCAAATTTATTTAGCTCATAAATTCAAGTGATACAAAAATGATATGATGACAAAAAAATAACTACATTGTTGGAAATAGATCATAATCTAAAACATGTTGAATCACACAACAAATCCACTATCGACCATGGGTTCATAGAATATTGGGAAGGGATGAATCACAAGAATCAAGATATTCTAACTATTGATTTAAAAAAATCCACAACATTAACTGAATATGCAATTCAAATAGATATTAAGGTGTACTCACTAGCTTCCTCTCCAAGAGGGATCTCCTTGAGAAATTTTGATAAATTCTTTCTCTACAACATAATTTGACTTAGAAAAATAATAGTCTTTTTATTTCATCAAAAATCCTTCAACATTACAAAATCTAATCTATAGATCCTTCTAACCGTATCAATAAACAACTTGAAAATTATAAAATATATACTCCTAGTGAGTTGTAGATGGGCATTTTTATATTGAAAGAGCCTACAATTCCTATTGAGAATTCCCAACCATGGACTACAATTCTTACCCCTGAAATCACCACTTCCTATACATCAAAATTGAGGAATAGGATCTTGGGGTCCATAATCCATCAAGGATGCTAGAATGGATGATTTTTTGGGGATTCCATGGTTCCACTCCTTCTCTTGGTATCTTTATTTGAATCACCTACTATCAAGCTATTCGACTGTCTCCCTTCTCCTGGGAATGGATCGAGTGATCCACTAGATAACTCATGGCATTTTTCTCCCTTCAGATTCTACTACTTAATGGAATATTATAGATTCAGTGATCACCTCCTTATTTCTTAGGCTGGGGTATTATGAATTTCTCTCCTACAACCATAATGATCTTCTTGTTCGGGATATGAAGGAAAGTCAATTAATACCCTAATTTTCTGCCAATGGAGTCTTTCCTTACTCCTCATATTGATCAGGGTGTACCATTTGTGAAATTAATGGATATCAATTTTCATTTCTCCTAGTTGTAGTTGGTCCAAGTGTTAATGATAGACTTGGATATGAAATAGACATGAAACAATCTTTCCACAACTCACATGGTTAAGGCTACAGAACATACCTCGTCAATAAGCATACCACAAACTCATACTCATTAGTAATTCGTAACACTCAAGTAGTTTCTCATGTCAAACTTATGAAATGAAACTATAGTAAACCATTGTTAAACTATTAATAAACAAAATGTTGTGGGCTACAGATTTGGTTAGTTTAGCAAGTACTAGGCCATACAATGGACAAAACATCAATGTTCTAGGGGTAATTAGTCATACAAAATGAATAAAGATAGGCTAATTTATGAACCCATAAATTAAAAACATATAATTATCTCATTTAATCCCTTATAAACATTCATAATAGATTCCAAATATATCTATGCACAAAAAACACGATTTTCCATGTGTATGGGAGATTAATTAACACCTTTCTCCAAGAAGACCAATGAAAGTAACTAGATATTTTTAAATCAATAAAATCCATCATAATACACTACTAAATCATTTAATAGGTTTCAATAATCCTTCCCTATAGTTATTACCCATTTATACTTTCATTTCATCCCTTTAAACCCTGGAATTCATCAAAAGGAGGCCATTTAAACCACTGCAATGTAAAAATTCTCACACAAAAATCTAGTTGCAAAGAAGAAACCAAATTTCTAAGCACAATAATATAGTTTCTAAGAAGAAAGAATGCTTGCAATCATGAGACCAAAAAGAAAGAAGAGAGAATGAGTTGTTGAATTCGTTAGAATGAATTGTTTTATAATGAGAGTGATATATACATATATATAGAACTCTCTATGAGATAAGAAGTGCATAATAGGTTAGGGCTTCCTTGTGCATGCACATGTGACTCCAAATTTAAACTAGAATTAAGTGGAGTTAACTATCCAAAAATGCAGTTGGCTAGTTATAAATAGAGTTGGCTATTTTGGAATTAGGACTTTCAAAAATAAGATTAGAAGTAAGTGGATTTAACTAGCTAATAATAGAATTAATCATGCACAAGTAAACCTCATGCCTGCAACTCATGAATGTTGAACTAAACTCCATAACTGAAGTGACTAAAGATAGAATTGACACTGAGTTTGATACGAATTTTATAGAGAATGAAATGAAACACACATTGAAATATAGTAGAGAGTACAATAATATAGTGAAAACCTAACTTCTATTTGTTGTTTATGGAGTCTAATTTTCTTCCTAATTTATAGGTCTTGTTTCAGTCATGTTTGGATCCCATTACCNGGGGGGGTTGGGGGGGATTTCAAACAAAATTTGTCGCTAGGGGGTCTAGGGGGGGAGGAAACACTTTATGGATCCCCCCTTGGAAGGGGTTCAAGGGAAGTTCCCCCGAAAAGAAATTTTTGGAAAAAATGCCTTGTAAAATATTGTAATTTTGTAGTCAATTTGGATTGATCATCATTAGGTTGTAGATTTGATAGTAGGAATTATGTTAAGGTTTTTTTCTCTAGAAGACAAACCTATTTTAGGTTTGAGAGAATTGTATTATGGATATGTATGAGAGTGAATATAGTACTCTGAGAGAGAAGACTATGAGAGAAATAAGAGGAAGTTACAACAGGTGTGTTGTAGGTTGTATCCCTTCATTTGTTGTATAATAATAATGGAAGGACCTCACAATTTCTCTGTGGTTGTATCCCATATTGGGTGAACCAGATATATATTTGTCTCTATTGTATTGTATATATTCTATGTTTTATTCCTTCATCTATTTTATATTATTGCTCTGCAATCCTCTTTTTTATAACATTATTAATGAATAAAATAGTGGAATATTGTATAACATAAACTGGCTAGAATGGTGGTAGCTTATCTTTGAAGAGAAAGATGGTGGTTATGCTCATTCATAAAAATATAATATTGGAAGCTAAAAGGATGGAATTTTAACATAAATAAAAAAAATGTAGAGGTACAAAACCATAAACCTAGAAGGTGAAGCACCAAAAAGGTGTTTTGAAATGCCAAAATGTATTTTTGGGTGTTAGTTTCTACATCAACTTCCCGAGAACATAACTTTCACATACAATCTCTGTTCAACATGCATAGTAGATCATTGGAAATATCCAACTGAGTACAGAACTAAAATATTTGAGCTTGAATTTTCCACAGGTAAAGCTAGGCTAGCATCGCTTCTCTAAAAATCTCATTAAGGGCCTCAAATGGACCTTGAAGTTTAGGACCTAGAAAATCCCATAAAATCATAACAAGATTGTCAAGATGGAGAACCATGTTGAGTCAATGGAAGATGTTGTTGGCCGCTGATATCCACTTGGATCAGTCTTTCCCACTTAGGAAGCAATTGTCTTCATTATGCCAAGTTCCTGCAATAGATGGGGAAACTGTTGCTGAATCTAAATTTGGGTGAGCCATTTTACTTACTGAATAATTTATCCTACTCAAGGAAATCAAGATTGAGTTTTGTAGCAGCCAATTTCTCAACCACCTCCGAGGTGTCCAATGGAGGTGGGAAATATGGTCCAAGAAACTCCACATTAAATATTTGGTATAAGCCAAGGAAATTAGGAATAATCAATTAAAAAATATTTTCACCCACATCCTTTGAGATGGTGTAAGGCCCATATAGGAGTGGTTTGAGCTTCCTATGGGGACCCATGAGGCACTCATTTTTCAAATACAACTAGACCTTACCAACAACCTGAAACTTGTGTGGAACCCGATGTTGGTCATGCCATTTCTTTTACTTGTCATTGGCCTTCTACAATATATCATGAACTTATTTTTGGATGTGCTAGATCTATTCAAAAAATTAAACTGTTATTTCTACCTCGATCTTAGCATGGGAGGACTTTGTCAGTGAATATAGAATTGGAAGAGCTACATCAATGGGGGCCAATGATTGGAACCCAAAGCATACCTGAAAAGGGTTTTGGCCAATAAAGTTTTGGAGAGTTTTTATATCTATGTTGCACATATGGAAGTATCTCATCCCATGTATGTGGATTCTTGGAATTGTACATGTGTAGGATATGCATAATCATCTTGTTGACCACTTACATTGTACCTTTTGTTTGGGGGTGAAAAGAAGTCGATTTGGTATCCCAGAAGGTACTAAGGAACTAGGTATTCCTATCTAAGATAATGGTCTATGGTAGTCCAAAATGAACCCAAACATGCTCAAAGAAGATCCAAGAAGTGGCCTCAGTTATAATACTCTTTTTACATGGTGCCAAAATTACCATCTTAGAGAATCGATCAATGAACACAAAGATAAAATCATGACCTTGCTTGGTGGAGGGAAAACTTGACATGTAATACATGGAGACTGACTCTCGAAGATTTTCTAGGAAAGGGAGATGAGTATAAAACCCTTGCTTCTTGATGGAAGGTTTAGCAATGGCACATGTAGTGTATGACTTGATATATTGGTCGATGTCTCGTCAAAGCTTTGGCTAGTAGAAATACTTTTGAAGTACTACTACTGTATTTTCCACACCAAAGTTCCCTACCACCCAACTGTAATGTGCCTTTGTTATGAGGAAAATCACTCTATGGAATGGGGTAAACCAAAATAGATGGAATGATTGTATCAATCAACTCTAATCTCAAGTATGTTATATAAATGTAAATGATAACAAGACAATATAAATAACCTACCTCATTTGATCATTCGATGAAGACCATCGTTGAGCACTCGACTCAAAGCTTTATACTTGCAACTTGTCAAAGCTTTATACCAAGATACACAAGCATATGGTGATAATATATAAAGATAACACATATAATAGCATAATCCATTAACATTCATAACAAATACTCCCATGGAATAATAATTCAAATATTTGCAAGACATCATTTGGATGAGAAAAGGGCATTTCTATTAAAATATTATCAACATAGGTATACAAGTGACAAACTTCCATGTCGGCACGTATCGAAACCGAGAAACTAAGTCCCTTCCAGTTGGGCCTCCATCACTTCAATCCTACACCAAAGGAAATATCATATAAGAGAGACAATGAGGTTCTCCATGAAAGAGGGAAGAGCTTGGGGGCTGAACAATGTGTTCAGACTTTAAAGGACAAAGGGATGCAAACTCAATGTGAAGTGAATAATTTCTCGAGAGTAACTTTGCTCTCAAAATTTGAATTATCCCCCTTTCACAGTTTGGATATGGCCCATTTATAGCCTTCAAATGGAACTGAAGGGCCAAGTTGGAACGTTTCCAGTATATGGAAGGTCAAGGATCATGGATCTCGTGATGCGACATTGAAACCCAACACAATTTTTAATTTTGAGAACCAAACTTGATGTACACGGGCTGTAGTGGTGCAACCTACATATACACATGTTGTCTAACTTGTAGGGCGCGTATATGTGGAAAAATATGATTTTTTAACTCTAGGAAGTGCAAAAGGGGACTTCAATTCTGCATAGGGAAATGGAAAGGGCCTTCTGAGCAAGTTGCATGGGGTGAGGGAAATATTTCTATAACAACCTCCCAAATTAGCTTTGCATGCTCGCTTGAAGGAACACAAATATGGCCCAAATAGCACAAGAGAACATCCTAGAGGTTGAAGTTTGGGAATTGTTTCCCTGCACTCAGTTTCTGATATGTAAAAGTGAATTCATAGTAACTTTTATAAAATTATGGCCATATATAGGTCCCATGCACACATGAGTTAATAATTGTGGTTAGTGTGAAAACTATGAGTTAACTAAGGTATTCTAAAACATGGTTAGCATTGCCCTTCTTGTAATTAATGTTCAAATGGAATTTGTGTAGGCATGTGGATCACTTATGATGGTGGTTATTATGAAAATTTTCTTGTGTCTGCATGAATTACAGAGGCTTGTGATTAGTGTGGATGATTATTTCATTTCCTAGAATATAATGCTTCCATTTTCGGCATGCCTACACAATGGAGTACATCTCCTTGTCATAGGTGGTATATCTATGAACAACATCAAATAGTGTCTCTCTATGATATGCCACTGGATGTCCCTATTGGTTGAGGACTTCATCAATAGATTATTCAAAGGAATCCATATCAATCTTGAATGGTTGTTGTAGGTATGGCAATGTGAAGACTGGTGTAGAGTAGGGGAAGTGTTTTATATCGTGGAATTCTTTATGCTATGATCTAGACTAGAAAAACTTGGATTTATCTCCACCTTTGGTCACTTGACTTAGGGATCAAGCAATATGAGAGAACCCCAAGAAAAACCTATGGTAGAATTTAGAAAGGCCCAAGAAGCTAGGGGGATCTGTCAAAGTTTTCGAGGCTGGCCAATCACAAATGACTTGGATCTTGATTGGGTCCACATGCACCCCACGTTCATCCATGATTTATCCTAATTATTGGATTCTCTGCATGTCAAATGAGAATTTCTCTAGATTGGTGTATAACTTATGTTTTCGTAGGGTGCTAAGTACTTGTTGAATATGATGAAGCTTTGTTTCCTAAGTTTAAATGAATATGAGGATGTCGTCCAAATATATGACCAAAAAATATTTTTTTAATGGTTGCAGGATATCATCCATCATTCACATGAATGTCGTTGGATCATAGTCAATCGAAAAGGCATGACCAATATCTCAAAAATGTCTTCTTTAGATTTGAAGGTTTTCTTCCATACATCAATTTTTTCTATTGGAACCTGGTGGTAGCCTAACTTCAAATCAATATTTCTAAATAAATTGGCACCCTTGATCTAGTCAAGAAGGTCTTCAATCCATGGGATCATGTATTGGTTCTTGATAGTGAATTTTTTATGGCTTTGTAATCAATATAGAGTCTACATGTCCCATACTTCTTCTATACCAACATAATCGGGATTCCACAAGGTGAGGAGCTTGGTCAAATGTGGCCCTTTCCGATGAGATCATAAATTTGATGTTTTATTTCCTCAATCATTAGAATGTATCATCTATATATGGGACCATTGGGCAAGGGAGGCCGAGGTATCAAGTCAATGGGATGTTTGACCTAACAATGTAGAGGCACCCCTATAGGTGAGGCGAATATGTATTTATATTCCTCTACCACCTTTCCCACTTGCTTTTTTTGTGTAGAGAGACCCTATGCAGTCGAATATTCCTCATTTATCTCTTGTTCTATGAGTTAGGTACACCTTTACCATACTTCTATTATGATAGATTTTCAAATCTTAACTCTTTCTTATTCCACTGCTTAAATGTTTACTCAATCTTCACAACATATTGATAAATGGCTCCTAGTGACGAGATGTCCAAGAAATCCACCTCTGGTTGGATGTACATGTGTAGGAAACTACAATATTTCAAAACTAGGTGTTGCTCAGAGTCTCTGATACCTAACTTTAAGCGCAATATATGGAATATTTCAATGTACTCTGGAACCATTCAGTCACTCTCCTGATGCAGAGTCCTCCATCTTGTGTATTGATCATCATAGTTTTGAACATGGTATAATTCCTCCCTCAGGGCATCGAGAAATTCCACCCAAGTGGGTGATGTTTTGAATATTACAAAAGTGTCTTGGTTGTGTCTCTCCCAGTAACCTTCCCACCAATATTTGACATGGGGAAGGGCTTTAAGGAGCGTGAAGGTGATGTTTTCATTGTCAAGAAAAATTTGAACAAAGTAATAACCCTCTAAAATATTTAATTGTTTCTCCAAATTATATGCATTTATCTATCCTTCAAATAAATTGATATCAATGTTAACTTGTATCTTGAAGGGCGTCGCACCTCCGAATTGATCGCTTTTTGAAGGTGCCTTGCTTGTCATTGAATGATCTAGGAAGAATTGTTCATCATCTCATTCCTCTATCACATGAGGGATTCCTAAAGCAACATATTGATAGGATATCATGCTTTGTCATCTCTCCTTTCCCACATCATGGGAGGCCACTTGGGCTAGCCAGAGTGGTTGTCTTCTAGTGAAACTAGCTCAAGAGATAACTCTTTATACCCTGACCTTGTTAGGTAGATACAGAAAAAAAAACAAAGAGTAGACTACTCTGATACCACTAATCCAGATTGTAGAGAGAAAAAAATGAAACACATACAAAAATATAACAGAGAGCATAATAATACAATGAAAACCCAACTTTTAATAATGAATAAAATAGTGAAATATTATATAACACAAATTGGAAAGAATGGTGGTAGCTTACATTTAAAGAGAGAGAGATGATGGCTACTCTCATTCACAAAACGATAATACCAGAGGATGAAGTGATGGATTTTTAACATAAATAAATAACCGTAAAGGTTTAAAACCCTAAACCTAGGAGGTGAAGTGCCAAAAAGGTCTTTTGAAATGACAAAATGTATTTTGGGGCATTAGTTTCTACATCAACTTTCTGAGAACATAAATTTCACATATAATCTCCATTCGGCACGCATAGTATCTCGTTGAAAAGCTCTAACCGAGGAAAACAATAAAACAATATATCCTAGCTTTTCCATATGTAAATCCCATTCAACATCGCTTGTATAAAAATCTTGTCAAGGGCCTCAAAATGGACCTAGAAAATCCCATAAATTCATAACAAGACTTCCCAGATTGAGAACCATGTTGAGTTAGTGGAAGAGGTGAGTGGCCACCAGTACCCACTTGGATCAAAGTCATGCATGATGAACTAAACTCTAGTGGAAGTGCTCACTTGTCTAAGAGGGGAATATTCCCATGGAAGGAGGAATATTCGAGGTGAAGTGAACTTTGATCCTTGTCACTGCCTAGTCACTGCTACCTGCTAAAACAATACATGCTAAAAAAGTAGTCCCCTTGAACAGTAGGAAAATATTGAAAATGTGCATGTACAACAATACCCCCCTTGAAGGACAATTGAGGTGTGTACGATAGATGGGTCTAAAAAATTTGCAACCATGTTAGGTACAAATGTACAAAATAACTATGGAAACAAAAGATGAGGTAAAGAGGGAAAATCCCCTCAAAAGAGAATCCTAGCTATGTTAGTTGCTATGCAATTGTGTCCTTCACTCCCACTATATCTTGCAAAGCTTCAAAATTTGTCTTAGTGAAGTACTCTCATATGGTGTCAAAATTGCTTTGGCTCATTGAGATGAGCTCATTCTTGAACATGTGTCCTCGTAGTTCCTATTGTTTCCCAAATAGACCCTTCAATGTAGTCTAGACTTCGTTTGGTGTGGAAGTATATTCTATGTGTAAAAGTAGATCCAAATTTATTGACAATCATAACATCCCACATGCATCATCCATCATGTCGAAGTACTTTGCTTTCTCAACTGTGTAGGTAGGATTTGATTCAGTTCCCAGTGTAATCATGTAGAGTCCTTTTCTTCTTAGTAGAAGCTCAATTTTTGGATTCCATTCAAATTAATGGTTTGAGGATCATTGACATGGGTTGATTCATTCTTTATGTGATATTCAATCCTTTTCCATTTGCAAATAAAATATGTGTTTCTCCTTTGTCACCTTGTTACATACCAAAATACCACACCTAGGTACCTCTCCATAAGTGTCACAAGTGTCATGAAAGTGTCACATACATTGACACCATGAAAGAACATTTGTCACAATCCCTAGTCAATGTGGAGGAGAAATATATTATATGAAGGTCAAAATACCATGTGCACATGAATTAATTATTAATATTCATAAAAAGGAAATTAATTTAGTGTGAGAATCCACCTCACATTTGGATATTCATAAAAAGGAAATTAATTTAGTGTGAGAATCCACCTCACATTTGGTTTCCTATTTTTAAGGGGAGGTTGAGGATCTCATGGATGATTGAAACATTTCCTCCTTAAAACCATTGAGATATATTTCCTCCCTAAAATCCTTAAGATATATTTTCTCCCTAAATATCTTAGAGATCCCATTTTAGTGGATCTGATGAGTGATCCTCTCCATGGTGGTTAACCCTCCAAATCCTATATAATGAAGGATTTCCATGGAGAAGGAGAGAGATTAGAGGTATCAAAATTATGATCTTGGGAGGAATATTTTGGATATCAAACTTATGACCTTGGGAGCATCATGCAAGGGCTAGACGAGGAGGAATTGGAGAGGCTGTTGCAACTGCATCTACAGATTGTAAGTGTCTTTTTAATGTTCTCATTAATATATTCTTGGCATATTTCCTTCTAGTTTATGTATCTTTACATATGCTTGTCTATTGTAGATGAATTTGTTTAATCTAGTATTCTAGAGTAGGAGTTTCCTTGTGTCTCTTTATTGTCCATGGTTTGTAGGTATCAAGTTGTACGAACGAGTTTGGAGATCAAGCTCAAATTGGAGCAACGAGGATAAACACTAAAAATAAGTATGGTCACTTTTCCTCCTTCTCTCTTTTCAACTAGTTAAGAAAATCTCAAAGGGATGTTAATGTCCATTTGCATCTTTCTATCTCGGTATTAGGGGTCTAGAAATTCAAGGGAAGATCCACCTGTCCACAAGGGGATTTTTCTGTAACAGAAATTGACGACTCCACTATGGAAGTATATTAACTTGTGTTTCCTTGGATCATCTCTAATTTTTTCCCACTTTTAGATCATTTTCATTATTTTTTCCTGATCTATTTCCTTTCTCCCATATTCATTGACAATTTCACAAAATTATGGGAATTATGGGTGGTTTTGTTTGAGTTTTAAGCCTCTGTTTTGAGTTTTTGGGAAGGGTAGAACTCACTTGGAGTGTATATCAGAGAATTGATCTGTAATAAATGCTCCCCTACAGTGTATATCAGAGCTCTACAATGATCTGTACCCTTGAAAACAAGAGCGTTCATCCCCTTTTTTGGTGATTTTTTACCTTTTCTACTCAGTTTTTCTTAGCCCTTTGTTAGAGGTATTTTTCCCAAAGTCTGTACTTCGTCTTGTGGCTTTGTTTGGGTTGACGTTTTGGTACTTAACACTTATTTTTTTTTCTCGTTTGAGCTTGCAACCTTTTCCAAATTGCAAGATTGATTTGCCTTGTTTTTCTTGGTTTGGTTTGGATCTTGCGAAGTTTCGGGTTATCTGACTGATTGAAAAGGTCTGCAAAGGTTTGTTGGTCTTAAGTTACTTTTCAAATATTTCCTTTTTGAATGATTTGAGACTTCATGCTTACCAAAACCTAGCTTGGATTGCTCTATCTTGTTGCTCGTTTTGTCAAGACAGTGGAGTTGTTTTCTCTTTCTCCTTATCAGTTTTTGGATTCTTCTCTGAACTTTCTTGTATTCCTTGAGTGCTTGTTGATTGTTGAATCCTTGATTGAGTGAGTTATATTCTTTCAGTTCTCATTATCCTATGAGTGCATTCTTTTTTTGAAATCCTTTTTTCTTCGTATATTTTGTGTCTGCATCTGACCCTTTCATTTTGATTGAAAGTAAAGGTGTTAAAGGATTTGCATTTGTTGTCTTTATGTATTATAATCAAAAAAAGAAGATAGTTTCATTATTTCTTTTGGGTAGTGTATATAAGTAGATTGCATTTGGGAATTGGGTGTTTTTGTTTTGAAGAAAGTCGAACCTCTTCTCCATATTGTATGTAGGATTCATTGAAGAAAAATATTTGCATCTCTTTTTTTTGCATTATTTTGGAGTTGAGTCTACAACATCATCAGTTTCACTTTCGTACCCTTGAGTAAAAGAAAACCATAAAATTAAGCACTTATAAAATTGATCAGATACTTTTATATTTTCTAGTAGCGAACCTACATTAGGAAGTGTAGGGATTTGGTATAGGTTGTGAGGATAAATTTCCAAATCCATCATACAAACATAGGATCTTGTGCTAGGGAGCAGTAAATCCAATTGTTCGTATAAGCATAGTCGAGATCCCCCTCTCACACAGGGGTTAAACATGAGGTCGTGTGTGGGAGAGCAGGGGATATTTCCCCTCTAATTCTTAACCCACGTAGTAGAAAGATCATATATTTGGGGTTATTCCTGAGAAACAACTGCTTTCATTTGGTCTCAAAGCTTCGTGAATCCTGGATCCGTTCAGGGTTTTCAGTAGTATTTTGGTGCACTTGTCTTTGGTTCTATTGAATAATTTCAAACTTGTTATCATGCCCATATGTTCTTTCCCAACTATCGACTATACCCGCCTAAAGGCTGACTGCGAGTTGGTAACCTTAGTGTCCTATATCTGTAAGGGTGATACACAAGGTGACAGTGAAGGGGAGTCTTCATTGTACCTGGGTCAGATGTTCTTCAAACTCACTCAGGCTCCTTGGAGGGTACACCCACGGGTAAAACCATGTGGGAACTTGCACAAAGGCGCAAGTCCATTAAGTAGGTCACCAACTTAACTAATCAAACCGCTCTATCCCAGCCCCTTCCTTATTGATATTGTGATGTTGGATTTCATGACCAACTAATGGTTTCATTTTGGGAAGGTTTGTTTGATTGTTTGCTTCTTATATTTGTAGTGTGTGTTGTTTGTTTTCCTTAGTGGAATTTAGGTCTAGTCAGTGTCAATGATGTCAAATCCTAGGAGTACTAACTGAGGAACCCCTTGTCCCAGGGAACCTTTCACCTTTGCTTCTTTTGAAAATGTTTGTCCTCCGTGCATTTCCACACTAAGTCTTTCGGGATTCACGATCGGATTATCTATTTGGTTGTTCCCCACTCTAGTGATATCAAATCTTCCCAATGATTTGGATGCACCGAATGTTTCAGATGTAAGCACACCACCCACATATCAACCTCATGTCAACCTTTCTCCTTCACCCATCAAGTCTCCTTCCCTTTCTCCTTCTTCTCCTAGTGAAAGCTCTCAAGTGAGTAGCCAGGTTGATTAGAAGAAGAAGAAACAAAAAGATAAGAAGAAGAAGAACCAGAAAGGGACCAAGCCTCCAACCACATCAGTTCATGTTGGATCCAAGCAGCCAGATACAGTTAATCGTACTAGGAGTGTTGATAAAGTCGACAAGTCTAAAAAGAAGAATCCTAAACCCAAATTCCATTGCAGCCATTGTAAGGGTAACCACTTTCTGATGGATTGCCCTGGTCTCCCCAAGGTCTTAGAAATGTGGTATTCCATGTAATCAGCCCCTACGGGACATGTTGTTGACACCCCATTAGCTAGTGACATTAAGGTTGGTAAGAAAAAGAGAAATGTTAAATTTCCTTGCTTGTTATGAAAAGGTGATAATTACTCTCACCTTTTCCCTCGTATGGACGAGGCTTCTTATCTTTTGGAAAATATTCAAATTCCAACTGGTTATCGTAATATTTCTTCCAAACCGTCATTACTTGATGGACTGGTCAATCCAGTTCTATCCCTGGTTAGTCCAGTTGATCAGGTGGTCAATATGGTTTCATCCTCGGTTGAACCACAAACCCAAGTAGTTGATCAAATTTCATCATTGATGATCCCCACTCTTCATCTAAATAGTGAAACCCAAGTGATCGATCCAGTTATTTCATCGGTCGATCCCACTCCTCCCTTGAGGAGTTCCAAAATGGTCGATCTAGTTCCTTCATTGTTCGATATCACTACTCCCTTGAGGAATACCAAAGTGATCGATCCAGTTCTGTCATCGATCAACCCTACTCTTCATCTGAAGAGTGCCAAAGTGGTCGATCCAGTTCCATCATCAATTGATCCCACTCCTCCCTTGAGGAGTGCCAAAGTGATTGATATAGTTCCATCATCATTCAACCCCACTCTTCATCTGAAGTGTACCAAAGTGGTCCATCCATTTCTGCCATCGATTGATCCCACTCCTCCCTTAAGAAGTGCCAAAGTGGTCGATCCAGTTTTGTCATCGATCAATCCACTCCTCTCTTGAAGAGTGCAACCAAAGTGGTCGATCTGGTCCCATCATCGGTCGATCCCACTCCTCATTTAAAGAGTGAGGATTTTTCTCAGGTCTACCTCATTAATACAGATTCAACCAGACAAGGGGTCACTCTGCCCATCTCGACGACACCCCCTTCAAGAAATCAGATGATTTCTATTAAAAGGAATCATTTGACAAAACCTTGTATTCCTTCTTATGCGCCTTTCCAAATCACAATGAAGGTTTGTTATAGGAATATTCATAACACTATAATAGATGAAGGTTCTTCTTTTAGCATCGTATCCGCGAATTCTTGGAAATCATTTGGATCCCCACAACTTGCAGCTGTGACTCAAAATTTGTTAACCTTTGACATCAAAGTTAGTCAACCTTTAGGGATCCTTCCTTAGTTTCTAGTTACTTTGGAAGGAAAAATGGTCTACGTTGATGTGATGGTATTTCATGACCCCTTGGACTTTAACCTGCTCCTCGGGCGATCCTATGTCTACATTATGAGAGATTTTGTGTCCACTCTCTTTTGAGTGATGTGTTTCCCTCACAACGGAAACATAGTAACAATCGACCAAATTTCATTCACTGGCCCTCATTTGATGGTAAACCAGCCACCTTCCCTGAACAGTTAGTACATGCCAGTGATGTCTTCCTTGTCGCAGGTCAATTATGTAATGAATTGTCCCATGTGTTCAAACTTGCACAAGAGGGAATCTCTCCCTTCTCCTGACTTAGATCCGGTAGTTGACATGGTCATCTCTTCGATAAGGCTATTAGAGACAGATCTCCCTACCCTTATCGAGGTCGTTGACATGTATTCCTTTCAGAGTGCTTTTCTTCCACCTAGCAAAGATCTCCTAGAATCCATGAATGACGTTTATCCTTTGACATGTATTCCTTCTAGAGCATTGTCCTCTTGGAAGCCATGATCAAGGAGAGGTTACGAGCATATGTTTTTCTTCTATGTGGCAAGATCGTTAAATAATGAAATGAAGGTCTTGAGCATAGTTTTGCTTCTTTGTAGCAAGCTCATTAAAAAATGAAACAAGGGTCTTGAGCATAGTTCTTTTCCTGTGTCAAGCTCGTTAAAAATGAAACAATCATCTCTCTCATTGAGTCAAGTCTTTTCACTAGATCTTGTAGATATCAAGTCGATTCTTTAGTTAGATCTCGTAGATCTTGAGTTGAGTCTTTCGTTAGGTCTCATATTTGAACCTTCCTTTCATCCTCTCTTATCCTTTTTCTCCATCTAGTATAGAAATTGGTGACAACCGCAAAGTCAGTGAATGAAACGAAGTTTTGGGGGGAATTTCTCCAGCCTTTGATTATCATTATGGAGTTAAGCTACTAACGTTTCAAGCTGGGGGCAGAGTACCAATCACCATAGGTATCACTCAAAACATTTGGAAATTACATTGGGAAATTACAAGAATAGTTTGATTTTGTTTCAAGCTTGTGTAAAAATGAAACCAATTATGAGCTTAGTATTTTTTCTTTCTCATGCTCACAAATACATGAGAATGTAATCGAGTACACTTTTATCACTTTTTCATAATCGTAAAGGTTATACAAAAAAGGAACCCCCTGGAGTCTCCTTTAAGATCTTTTCAGAATCTCTAAACATGAAAAGATTGTCGAGTGATCTTGCTTCCTTTCACACTCGTAAAAAGGTTTGAAAGGGCATCTTTCGATGGTATTTTATCTCTTTTTCGGCCTCGCGAGACTAAAATTACAAAAAAGGAAAACCATGGAGTCACCTTTAAGTTCTTTTCAGACTCTCTAAACATGGAAAACCACTGAGTTTTCCTTCGCTGGACGCACTAAACTACACATTGAAGGGCCCATATGGGAACATACCCTTAATTCTTCCAGTTCATTTAAAAAAGGAAGAGGAACTCATTGAAGGTGAGTTATACTGAGCATCTGTTATCCTCGTCAAGATCATTAAAATTTAAAGGGGTACTCATATACCTGGGTCAAGTTGTTGAGAATCCTTTATGCCTTCTTTTTTCTCCCTTCAACATGGCACCTGTTTGCGTCTGGTCTTACAGTTGGGTAATCTGCTTGTCTCTGAGTCATACCAATTCCATGTGTCACCATAGTTTTTTGTCGAGTCGAAGAGTGCCCTTATTTTTGTCACATTACATTCTTGGTAATCATCGAGTCAATGCTTCCAAGTCAGTTGTCGTGCCTCATCATGTTCAAGGGAATTTTCACTTCAAACCATCCATCTACAGTATTTCCAATTTAAATTTCTTATGTCAGTCCACACTCATTTGATTCACCATCTTACATCACATTCCTATGTCATTTTCATGTCGATGATGGGGGATACATCAAGGCCCTCCTTCGATGAGTATTTTCCTATCGACTTCAACACATCATCTAGGAATTAGACTTAGAAACTATTTAGTACCTTGGGACCTACATGCCTCAATGGCAAGCCTCCTCTCTTGTGACAATGGGTTTAAATCATTGACCTCTGGTCGGACGATTCCACAAATGTTTGACTTCAGCTCCTTTATTAACATTCACTGGATTGTATTAGGATTCCTTAGGAGTCATTGACATCACTAGTGCTTTCCATCGCACTTGTTAACGATATACATCAATGATCGGTAATCAAGTGGTTTCTACCATGTTCGACATCAAAAACTCTATTCACATGGATAGATCCATACCATGTCAGGATTGGGACGAAGACCCTGGGATGAGAATTCACTCAGTTATCTTCTTTTCCCAAGCATCAAAGGAGATCATTTAAGCATGTTGATATATATATTGCCTTATAGATCCACATTGCATTGGTTCGTGGTTATGTTTTATCATCTCATAGCTCCACTATGTATTCCTCGTGGCTATGGTCAGTTCATGTCATGGAGGTATGGATCCACATTGCATCTTTGGTGGCCATATCCTTAATCAATATTTTTCATGGATCCCGAGTGTATTGGTCAGTGGCCAGGCTTTGAGTCATCTCATATTCCGAGCATAGGTATGTCTGCCTTGGAAATGGAACATATATTAATACTGTTTGATGGTTGTTTTCATCTTCTTCCAGGTTCTCCAACTCCATGCTTTTGCATTGAAGAATTGTAAATTGTTTTGGACATCAATTTCTCTTCTAACCTCACACTTCAGGGGGCAATCTATTACACACCAAAATGCCACACCTAGGTACCTCACCCTAAGTGTCACAAGTGTCATGAAAGTGTCACATACATTGATCCATATTTAGGAGTGGAATGAACTGATTATAGACTGAATACCATAAACACAAAGATAGGAAGAATAACACAAATATTCAGTGAAAAAAATCTCCTATTAAATAATGAAATAGGTTGAAACTATAAAACTGCAGGACTGAAACTTGCTCGAATGGTGGTAGTTATCTCTGAGAAGAGATGTGGCTGCTACGTGCATCCATATGAGAAGAATGGATTACAATGAGGCTCCATAGGCCCTTTTCATATTACTCATGAATGCCAAAACCCTAGACATCCAAAAACCTAACCCTAGAAGGTGAAACTCCAAAAGTCATGTGGGCCCTATGGGTAAGTTGGTGTAATTTGGTACCTCAACTTCCTAGGGTCATAACTTTTGCATACGACCTTCGTTTTAGGCATGTGATATTCCGTTGGAAAGGTATTTAAGAGAAATAGACATTTCACTATCAAAATCTAACTCCATCTATAGTTTGACTAAAAAAAAAAACGTTTAGGGCCTCAAAAAAACCCTGAAAGTACAACAAGATGTGTTGATATGAAAACATACAAAATAGACTAGTTGGATTAGGTGAGAGGCCACCTGTATCCATTTGGAGAATGTGTGAGGATTCAAACAACCCCATAAGTGTAGAACTCACAATTATAAACTAGTACAGAAAGACGCGTTGAACAAAAAATGGACACGAGGAGCCAGTTGGAATAGGTGTGTGGCCACCGATATCCATCTGGATCAATCCTCCAATGGTCTCCATTGCATTGAGTTCCCCCATCAGGTGAGGAAACTTCTGTTGGATTTGGCCTCGGGTGAGACACTTGCCTTGGTGTAGGAGTTTCCCTACCTTGACAACTCGATAAAGCTAGATCTACTACTGGCAAGTGCCCTTGACCTATGTGTCCACTATCTGATTGGTGGATTCTTGTTCCATGTAGTCAGGGTTGATATCTGTTGGTGTCAGTTGTTAGATGATCTCAGACGTGTCCAATAATGGTTGGAAATATGGCTGAAGGAGGTCCACATTCAATACTGGATGCAGACCAAGGAAGGGTGGAGTGTTGAGCTCCAAAGCATTGCTACCCACAGCCTTGGTGATAGTGTAAGGCAAATAACGAAATGGCCAAAGCTTCCGATCAGGCCCGGTGAGGCGCTCCTTCTGCAAATTTAACCAGACTTTGTCGCCAACCTAAAACTGGTGTGGTACCCTATGTTTATCATGGCACTGCTTGTACTTAGCATTGGATTTCTACAAAATCTCCTGGACCTGTTGGCGGATGTGTTGAATCCTCTCAATGAATCTTTTGGATTTTTTGACCGTAGTCCACAGATTGATCAGGGGAAGAGTCTATCTGTGTGATGACAAGGGGAAGTGAAATGTCAATGGGTCCCAAGGGTTGGAATTCCAAACCCACCTCAAATGGGCTATGGCTGGTGGAACTATGGAGAACTCAGTTGTAACTGTGTTGGACATATGGGAGACTCTCGTCCCATGTAAGGGGGTGCTTAAAGTTGTACATGCGCAGGATGTGAAAAACCATCCTATTGATGACCTTAGTTTGGCCATCGATTTGGGGGTGGAAACAAGTGGATTTTGTGAGCTTGGTGTTCAACAGAGACCAGAGACTCGAACAAAAGATGTTGAGGAACCTACTATCTCGGTCGGATATGATGGTCTGTGGTATCCCAAAGTGCACCCAAACTCATTCGAAGAAGAGCTTGGCAGTATCATTCGATGTGACAGTATTATTACAGGCTGTGAGGATGGCCATCTTTGAAAACCGATCAATGACCACAAACACGCAGTCATTTCCGTGATTGGTGGTCGAAAAACTAGGCATGTAATCGATGAAGATGGACTTCCACGACTTCTCAGAAATAGGAAGAGGGGTGTATAAGCCTTGTTTCTTGATGGCCGACATGGAAATGGCACATGAAATGAAATATATGATATACTTTCTGACGGCCATTAGAATTTTTGGCCAATAAAAATGTTTCTGAAGGATGGTCATAGTTTTCTATACACCAAAATGTCCTGCCACTTGACTGTAGTTCGCTTCCAAAATCAGCTTCGCATGCTCACTTGTAGGAACACAGAGATGGTCCAGGTGGCATAAGAGTGCGTTCTGAATGTGAAAATAGGTGACAGTGGATCTTGTACCCAAGAGGTGATATTTGGTGGCAAAGTCTGGATCTTTCTCGTAAAGTTGGGGCCACTCTGATGTTTCATGTTCACAGGAATGGAGCATAGTGGTAAGTGAAGCCACAGGAGGCCGACCGAGGTAGTCAACGACATGATTGGATATACATGTCTTATACTTGATGTTGAGATGGAACTGCTGCAAGTAGCTGGACCACTTCTGATGGTGGTCATTCTACAATTTCCCTTGTATCTGTATGAATTGCAGAGGCTTGTGATCAACGTGTATGATCGTCTCTATCCCTAGAATATAATGTTTCCATTGATGGTAGGCTTGTACAATGGAATACATTTCCTTGTCATAGGTAGGGTATTTACAGAAATCATTGGAGAGTGTCTCGCTATGGTATGCCACCGGATGCCCGTGCTTAGTGAGAACTATGCTCACAGCATGTTCATATGCATTAGTCTTAATGTCGAATGGTTGTTCCAGATCGGGCAAGGAGAGTATGGGAGCTGAGCACAAACGATTTTTCAGATCTTCAAATTCTCATTGTTTCTCCTTCCCCGATACGAACTTGGCCCTACCACCGCCCTTGGTCACCTGACTGAGGGCCCAGGAAATATGGGAGAATCCCAACATGAACCATCTATAAAAATTGGAGAGTCCTAAGAAGATTTGAAGCTCAGTCAGTGTGGTCGGGGCTGGCTAGTCACGGATGAGTTGGATATTAGCTGGATCAACATGTACCCCATGCTCATCAACAATGTAGCCCAGGTATTGGACCTTGTTCATGCCAAAATAGAATCCAAGTTGGCATAAATCTTGTGCTGTTGTAGAGTGCTCAAAACCTGTTGAATATGATGCATGTGCTCCTCTCAAATTCTGTTAAAGATGAGGATGTCATCCAAATATACTACCACAAAGGATTTGGTGAAGGGTCTCAATACATCATCCATCAAACTCATGAAAGTGGTTGGTGCATTTGCTAAGCCAAAGGGCATGGCTAGCCATTTGTAGAGACCTTCTTTAGTCTTGAAGTTTGTCCTCTAGACATCCATTGGTTCGATGGGAACCTGATGGTAGCCAGACTTCAGGTCAATCTTGTTGAAGAAATTTTCCCCCTTGAGTTGGTCAAGAAGGTCATCAATCCTGAGAATGGGATAGCAGTTCCTAACTGTGATTTTATTTAAGTCTCTATAATCAATGTAGAGTCGCCAAGCCCTGTCATTTTTCTGCACTAGTACAATCGGGCTTCGACAAGGGGAGGAGTTGGGTTTGATGTGTTCCTTTTGAAGAAGCTCTTGGATATGACACTTGATTTTGTCATTATCCATCAACAAACATCGATAGACTGGTCCATTAGGTAGAGGTGCATCGGGGGTCAAATCCATTAGATGCTTGACTTGGGAGTGTGTTGGTACCCCTGCAGGTGAGATGAAGATGTCTTTGTATTCTTCCACGATCTCATCCACTTTCTTCTGCTGCAAAGATAGGTGTTGTGTAGAGGCCACAGATGTGATGGTGGCCTTTTTCTTACCATGAGAATGGATCACAAAGAAGACGAACTTCTCGGTCTATGAAATGACCTTACTGCATTTCTTAGCAGAGATTAAAGAAATAACAGTAGGCGGTGCCACCCTTGGAATCCTGTACAATTGTCTACCCAAAGTAATAATAACACTATGGGGTATAGACTCATACACAGAATGATACTTCCACAAATATGGTTGTCCTAAAAGAACATCACAAAATTCAAGGGGAGAAATACCACATAGTACCTCATCTTTGAAAGGCTTGATGTCGTAGGACATACGGCATTGTTGTCTGACATAGAGATCTCTTCCTTGACGAAGCCAACCGATGGTGTAGATTTGGGGGTGTAGTGTCATTGGCAGGTTCAACAGCTTGAGGACCTCTGTTTAAATCAGGTTCTTCTAACTACCACTATCGACAATGAAGTGAATCAAAGCCCCCTTGACCCACATCTGCGAGTGAAAGAGGTGTTCCCCTTCCTTTGGTTCTTTTGGTTCGCTTGGCTAGACTTTGGTGGTAGCTAGCACTAGGTTCAACATCGATAATCTGCTTCCCTCCTTCAGGATTTGACTCAGAATTAGAATCATCCTCTGACTCGGAATCCTTCAGCTCGACCATGAGGGACTATTTGGAGCAGCATGCATCAATGTTGTGCCAAGGAATTTTATGGTGCTGACACCATTTACCCATGTCCTTCTTCATCTTCTCATTTCCCTTCTTGTGTTGCAGCTTGGATGGATTGTCCTGAGGGTAGCCATCATGACTTGGTCCCCTGCTATGTCTGTTGGGGTTTCCTTTTCCTTGCTTCAGCTGTGAGGGGTTTACAGATCCAAACTCTCGTTGCTTCTGCTTAAATTTTTTCTCGATCTTGACAATGTATCTATAATTTTTTCTTAATGAGGTGATGTCCAGGAACTCCATTTCTGTTTGGATGTATCTATGCAAACAATTGCGGTATTTGAGCACCAGATGACGCTCAAAATATTTGATACCCAATTTGGTGCGGAGGGTATGGAAAATATTGGTGAATTCTGGTACTGTCTGGTCCCTTTCTTGATGTAGGGTGGTCCATCTGGTGTACTGGTCCTCATTTTTTAATGGCATCCCAGAAGGAATCCCATGTAGGGGCCACCACAAAAATTACAGATTCCTCTACGACCCTTTGCTCAGAGTAGGTATCCCACCAGTATTTAACATGGGAAACGACCTTGAGGAGTGCAAAAGTGATCTTTTCTCGATCGAAAAAAATGTGGACCGAAAAATATCCTTCGAGAAGATTTAACCATTTATATACAACATCTGCATCTATCAGTCCTTCAAATAATGGAATATCAAAAATTACTTGTACCTTGAAGGGGGTTGCATGACCGCCTGATGAAGATGCTTCTCCTGTAGGAAACCATCAAAGGATCTGCATGAAGTTGTCCATCATTTCCTTCCTTTTTCTTGTGAGGGATTCCTCGAGCAACATTTTAATATGATCTACTACTCCATCATATTTATTTTTTTCTCCCATGGGTTGTTTTTGGGATTGGCACGGTCAATCTGGTAATGGCTCAATTGGTTCGAGTCCCAACTTCCTGTACCTAGACCTTGTCGAGGTCATGCACGAAGAAAAATAAATGAAGAGAAGACCACTCTGATACCACTAATCTGGATTTAGAAGCAGAACAAAATGATTATAGACTGAATACCATAAACATATAGATAGGAAGAATAACAAAAATATTTAGTGAACAATATCTTCTATTAAATAATGAAATAGGATGAAACTGTAAAACTGCGGAACTGAAACTTGCTCGAATGGTGGTAGCTATCTCTGAGGAGAGATGTGGCTTCTACACACATCTGTCTGAGAAGAATGGATTGCAATGAGGCTCCATAGGCCATTTTCATATTACTCATGAATGCTAAAACCCTAGACATCCAAAAACCTAACCCTAGAAGGTGAAACGCCAAAAGTCATGTGGGCCCTATGGGTAAGTTGGTGTAATTTGGTACCTTAACTTCCTAGGGTCATAACTTTTGCATACGACCTCTATTTTAGGCGCGTAATAGCCCATTGGAAAGGTCTTTCAGAGAAATACACATTTCGTTGTCACACTTTGACTCCATCTACAGTCTGATTGTGGCGAGTCAAAAAAAAATGTTTAGGGCCTCAAAACAACCTTGAAAGTACATCAAGATGTGTTTATATGAAAATACAAAATAGGCCAGTTGGATTAGGTGAGAGGCCACTCGTATCTACATGGATAATGTCTAAGGCTTCAGACATCCCCAAATGTGTAGAACTCACTATTATAAAGCAGTACAAAAAGACATGTTGAACAAAAAATGGACACAAGGAGTCAATTGGAATAGGTGGGTAGCCACCAATATCCATCTGGATCATACAATGACACCATGAAAGAACATGTGTCACAATCCCTAGTCAATGTGGAGGAGAAATATATTATATGAAGGTCAAAATACCATGTGCACATGAATTAATTATTAATATTCATAAAAAAGAAATTAATTTAGTGTGAGAATCCACCTCACATTTTGTTTCCTATTTTTAAGGGGAGGTTGAGGATCTCATGGACGGTTGAAATATTTCCTCCTTAAAATCCTTGAGAGATATTTCCTCCCTAAAATCCTTAAGAGATATTTTCTCCCTAAATATCTTGGAGATCCCATTTTAGTGGATATGATGAGAGATCCTCTCCATGGTGTTTAAGCCTCCAAATTCTATATAATGAAGGCTTTCCATGGAGAAGGAGAGAGATTAGAGGTATCAAACTTATGATCTTGGGAGGAAGCTTTTGAATATCAAACTTATGATCTTGGGAGCATCATGCAAGGGTTGGATGAGGAGGACTTGGAGAGGCTGCTCCAACTGCATATACAGATTGTAAGTGCCTTTTTAATGTTCATATTAATATATACCTGGCCTATTTCCTTCTTGTTTATGTATCTTTACATATGCTTGTCTATTGTAGATGAATTTTTTTAATCTAGTATGCTAGAGTAGGAGTTTCCTTGTGTCTCTTTCTTATCGGTGGTTTGCAGGTATCAAGCTGTATGAATGAGTTTGGAGATCAAGCTCAAATTGGAGCAGTGAGGACAAACACCAAAAATAAGTACAATCATGTTTCCTCCTTATCTCTTTTCAACTAGTTAAGAAAATCGCAAAAGGATGTTAGTGTCCATTTGTGTCTTTCTGTCTCGATATTAGGGGTCTAGAATCCGAGGGAAGATCCATCTATCCACTGGGGGATTTTTCTATAACAAAAATTCACGACTCCACTAGGGAAGGAGATTGAATTTTATTTCCTTGGATCGTCTTTGCCTTTTTCCAAATTTTAGATCATTTTCATTGTTGTTCCTGATCTATTTCCTTTCTCCCCTCTTCATTGATAATTTCACAAAATTATGGGAATTATGGGTGATTTTTTATGAGTTTTAAGCCTCTGTTCTGAGTTTATGGGAAGGGTAGTGCTCCCTTGGAATGTATATTAGAGCGTTTATGTGTAATCAACTCTCCCTTGTAGTGTATATAATAGTGCTATACCACTCTGTACCCTTGAAAAAAGGAGCGTTGATCCCCTTTTTGGTGATTTCTTCCCTTTTCTTCTCAGTTTTTCTCATCCCTTTGTTGGAGGTATTTTTCCCAAAGTTTGTACTTTGTCTTGTGGCTTTGTTTGGGTTGACTTTTTGGTACTTATCACTCATTTTATTTTCTTGTTTGATCTTGCAAACTTTTCCAAATTGCAAGATTGATTTGCCTTGTTTTTCTTGGTTTGGTTTGGATCTTGTGAAGCTTCGGGTAATTTGACTGAATGAAAAGGTCTGCAAAGGTTTGTTGGTCTTAAGTTACTTTTCAAATATTTCCTTTTTGAATGATTTGACACTTCATTCTTACCACAACCTAGCTTGGATTGCTTTGTCCTATTGCTCATTTTGTCAAGACAATGGAGTGATTTTCTCTTTCTCCTTATCAGTTTTTGGATTCTTCTTTGAACTTTCTTGTATTCCTTGAGTGCTTGTCGATTGTTGAGTCCTTGATTGAGTGAGTTATATAATTTCATTTATCATTATATTGTGAGTGCATGCTTTGTTTGAAATCCTTTTTTCTTTGTGTCTTTTGTGTCTGCATTCGACCCTTTCATTTTGATTGAAAGTAAAGGAGTGTTAAAGGATTTTGATTTTCTATCTTTATGTATTAGAATGAAACAAAGAAGATAGTTGCATTATTTATTTTTGGTAGTGTAGAGAAGTAGATTGTATTTAGAAGATTTCATTTGGGAATTGGGTGTTTTTGTTGAAGAAAGTTGAACCTCTTCTCCATCTCGTATGTAGGATTCATTGAAGAAAAATATTTGCATCTCATTTTTCTTCATTCTTTTGGAGGAGTCTACAACATCATCAATTTCACTTTCTCACCCTTGAGTAAACAAAAACCCTAAAATGAAGCACTTACAAAATTGATCAGATCCTTTTCTTATTTTCTGGTAGAGAACCTACATTATTAAGTGTAGGGATTTGGAATAGGTTGTGAGGATAACTTTCCAAAGCCATCAAACAAACATAGGATCATGTGTTATGGAGAGGTAAATCCAATTGTTCATATAAGCATAGCTAGGATCCACCTCTCACATAGGGGTTAAACATGAGGTTGCATGCGGGGGAGCAGCGGAGATTTCCCCTCCGACGCTTAACCCACGTAGTGGAAAGATCATATATTCAGGGTTCTTCCTGAGAATAGACTGGCTTCATTTGGTCTCGGAGCTTCGTGAATCTTAGATCCGTTCAGGGTTCTCAGTAGTATTTCGATCCACTTGTCTTCAGTTCTCGTGAAGAATTTTGGACTTGTTATCCTACCCATGCGTTCCTTCTCGACTGTCGACTGTACCCACCTAGAGGCTGACTGCGAGTTGGTAACCTTAGTGGCCTATATCTGTAGGGTTGATACACAAGGTGATAGTGAAGGGGAGTCTTCATTGTACCTGGGTCAGACGTTGGTCAAACTCACTCGGGCTCCTTGGAGGGTACACCCACGGGTAAAACCGTATGGGAACCTGCACCAAGGTATAAGTATGTTAAGAAGATATCCAATATAAATGATCCACCCGCTCTATCCCAACCCCTTCCTTATTTATCTCGTGATGTTGGATTTCATCATCAACTAGTGGTTTCATTTTGGGAAGGTTTGTTTGATTGTTTGCTTCTTAGATTTGCAACATGTGTTGTTTGTTTTCCTTAGTGGAATTTAGGTCGAGTCAGTGTCAGTGGCATCAAATTATGGGAGTACCAACGGAGGAACCCCTTTTCATGGGGAACCTTTCTCCTTTCCTTATTTTGGAAACATTGGTCCTCTGTGCATTGCCACATTGAGTCTTCCGGGACTCACGATCGGATTACCGGTTTGGTTGTTCCCCACTCTAGTGATATTGAATCTTCCCAGTGCTTCGAATGCACCTAATGCTTCAGATGTAATCACACCACCCACATATCAACCTCATTTCAGCCTTTCTCCTTCTTCACCCGCCAGGTCTCCTTCAATTTCTCCTTCTTTACCTAGTGAAATCTCTCAAGTAAGTATCCAGGTTGATAAGAAGAAGAAGAAACGGGAAGAGAAGAAGAAGAAAAAAAAAAAAGGGACCAAGCCTCCAACCATATCATTTCATGTTGGATCTGTTGAGGGGTCCTAAATCCCTTTAACTCAACAGCAGGAACCAAACCCTCTTAAGAGGACCAACTAGACTTGTAAGTGTCTGATGAGTGATAAGGTTCTCTAGATTTGCGATCTAGCTGGGTTTATTGATGGAATTTAAATGTGATTTACATACAAGGATGTATTTTATGTTAATCCTTATCCTCAGGCTAGGAGGTTCTCTTTTCTAGTTCTTTTTATAACATTAAGACAAAAGGAATATGAATCTCTAGACTAGATGACAGAGAGAAGCTAACTATTTGTTTCAGTGGAATGTTGGGTTTAGGATAACCTTTACCCTAGCATGCAAACAATAAATGTCTGAACAACTTCAAATTAGTATTAATACCATTTAATTCGTGGACAATCAACATCGTCTAAGATAACAATTAAATAAAAGAAACATACATGTGATTAAAAGGTAGTGTAAGAAAATTAATTTCCAATACTCTATCACCAACCACAGATTAACAAGATTGATTTTTAGTCATCAATTTAGAATAAAATAACAGTGACAACATCATAAGATAACTTTAAATACAGGTACAACAACTCTTACTCAACAAAGAAACAAATATCGAATCCAAAGATAGAGATAATCCTCCTCGGTTTAAACACATTCACACCTTAGATGATAGAAGTGTCTTTGGTTCTAAACATAAATTCTCAATTAAACAAACTGGCACAGAAATAGTTCTATTACAAAATTAAGAAAAATCTTTCTCTCCAAAACCATCGACCATTTGCACGAGGTCGTTCTCCCTATTTATAAAGAATCACTAAGCTAACAATAATTATTAAAAGTTGTGTTAAGTAAAACAAAAATAACATGTGGCAAACTTTATCTCCTCGTTCTCTTGAGATCATTTGATTTTTTACTACAATGGGATGATTTATTTCATAATATGCCCACTTGATGAAAAGGTCTTCACATTTTTTTGCATAGAGAAACCTATGTTGATCCAATGGTGCAGAGAAGACTTCCTTTATCTCCATTGCTCATTCTCTATACCTGATGAGTTTGACACTTAGCTGTTGTAGGAATGTGAGAACTTTGATTGGGTGTTCCACGAACTTATTTACTTGACCTGGAGTCATACTTGAAATCTATGAGATCTCTTCCTCCCATGTCGAGTCCCGCTCTACATGTCGTTTGACTATGCCATTCAAATTGGTGAAATTTTCTGGTGGACCGAACTTTGGTAGGTCAATGTTTTCCATCTTCCGATTGATCTTCTCCCAACTTTTTTCGCACTCTCCCCACCTTTCCTGTATCTTCCGCTGAGATTCTTGGACCATGATCACCTATTATTCAACTGCCTTCCTGATTTGGGAGATGTTGCTATCCATCAGCACTCGGATGCCGTGCTCTTCCAAGTCTCAGCCTTTCTATATGGCGCTGATATAGTCAATCTTCTCTAAGGCTTGATGTGCCTTTTCATACCATCTCTACACGTCTTTACAAGTTTCCAGCACCATGAGGGTATCCTCTTGAAAATCGGCTATGCATGTGGTGAAGAGATTTATTTCATTTGTGAATTGCATACATGTTTCTCTGAACTCACTCCCGAGGAATACTATTTCTTGCGTCAAATACTGGTAATACTTCGCTAGATGGAACAGATGATCCACCTCCTTCTTTGTGGCTTCTAATTCATTTTCATCCCTTTTCCCTTTGTCCAACATTGCATCAGTTATATCTATTCTCGCCCCGATCAGCTAAGTTGTCTTAGCATTTCCTATGTTGAGAAGTGTTTCTTCTGTCGTGATGAGGAGTGTGCTATCAAGCGTGAGCCTCCTTTTCTTGGATTTCCTCTTTCTATCATAAGTGATTGTTTGTATATCGACGACCTCATCCACTAGCTCATGAATCGGTTGATCTCCCCAGGTCAGAGTGTTTCCTAGGCTTCCTGCCATATATAGATGTTTTGTGACTGACTCTTGCAGTTCTTTAGCAGGGGGAACTTATGTATGTCCTGGTGACTCGGACTCCTCCTAGGGTTTGTCGGCTGGTAGAGCCTCAGATTTAGATGGGGAGAGGGGCAAAGGATCAACATTTACTTAAGGATCGGTTATTGAGATGTCGATTTCTAATCGTTTTGTTTCTTCTTCCTATTCACCAGATCCCAACTCATCCTTGGAGTTGTCATTCTTAGAATGAATTCCCGATTGGTCGAGAAATTCAGTGTCTAGAATGCTTCCGACCTTATTTTTTCCTTCTTCAGGAATTGAGGTCAAAGATTCAGGAGTTGGAGTAGATGTTTCCCCTGGTTCTCCCTCATTCATGATTGGTACTAAGGTTATGAGCGAAGCCCCTGAGATTTCCTCATCATCATATATGGTAATTAGGTCTATGAGGAAATTGAGCACATATGTACCACTTGATGTTCTTGTTCCCCCCAACTGCAGTGTAGCAGCAACCGACGACCTTGCGTGTTGTGACATAATTCTTGGTTTTTGTGGATGAGCAATCTCCTCTAGTGGAGTTGTCTCTGAGCAATTTAGCTCTTCTCTGAGATTGATTGTGTCGACCAGGATGACCCTTAAGGGTTATATAAAAGGGTTAAGTTGGGGGTTGTTTCCTAACCTTTGTATGACTCTTTGGGCTTCTTCTAGCAATGACATCCCTCTCCTATGTGCCTATGTGGCTTCTACTGCTCCATTTTCTTCCCTAGCTCTGAGGGCTTCTTGAGTTGTATGTTCTATCATTTAAACCTACTCATCCATTGTCATCACTTTAAATCTCATCATATTGGGGTTATCCTTTCTCTAAAGCACCTCCTCTCAGTCCTAAGCACCCTCTTTACAGATTTCATCTTCAAACCTATCATGGGCATACAACCAACATGAAGATACCTATGACGCATGATGGGGTACTAGGCCCCTTGGGTCATGTTTGTGAAATCGTCCTGTGGGGAATATATACTCCAACTGACTCAAACCCTCTTGTTTTTCTTGTGAAGTATATTTTACCATGTAAAACCCTATATGAAAGCCATAGGGTATGAATGCTCTCTTTTTTTCCTTTACCAAAGTGGAATTATAGCCTTGCAAAATGGTTTGATAACAAATTTCTCCCACAATGAGCCCGTCTGGGACATGAGTGGGGAGTAAATGTGGCACGCCAATAGCCTCAAACACTCTGATATAGGTGGTGGTTTCTTCTAGGTACAAATGGCCTACTTTTTAAATCATTTTCTTGGCTGTTGTCGTAAGCCTTAGGCATTCTTTCTTAAAAAGAATGAAATATACCCGAGCTATAAATTCATTCCATATGAGAGCGTAATATTTCTTGTACCGGTTCTCCCACATAATGTTGAAATATACATGCACAGGTAGATCAACAACATGCCAACTCAGATTCATTTTTGAGAAGACGTTCCTTGCGCAGATCACATCCAATAAATATGACACCATGTGAAAAGTTGGTGTTTCTCCATCCTTTGGTGTCTAGGATTGAAATATGTTGGTGCTCAATTGTTTCAAAATGATCGCACCCCAATTGAATCTACTACCAGAGATTGCCATAGTGTATGCTAGGGGCATCCATGATTCTAAAAACTTGGCACAATCCCTTTCCCCATATAATTGACAGATCAGAGCCATCAGATAAATATATGACTCTCTGAGATTGATCGTACTGTACCATTCGTTGTTCTTGTTTTTAAACTTTGTATATTCCTTCCACCCTAAGGCCATCAACTTGCTGGTGTCATGGAACTTATAAAATTTTACCACAAAATCAATATTTAATCTTTCCACCGGGTCTCTGAGTTTGCAGTATTTCTGGAGCTCTATTGGGAGAAAAACTCCAACACGTCTGCCATTTAATCATTGACCACGCATTTCATCGCATCCGTGTGGTCAATTATCCACCCCAAGGTCTGAATGCAAGGCAACACCAAGGTTCAAAAATATACCATGTACAGGCACGATCGTCGAATGTCCGGAAATAATTGGTCATCTAGAATTCTAATGTCCAGGTCACTATGTGGTATAAACTCCAGGTAATCTTCCTGGTTGATTCTGTTAAACAATTCTCCCCAATGCGGGAGTACCACTTTCAATCCAGTGATTTCCTTTGTGTCTCCGAATGTAGGAGGCTGGGAAAATTCCCTTTTGGTAGACGTGCAGATGACTGGTTCCACTTTAGTGGAAAAATCAAGCTGACTAGCAGTGTCAGGTGAAGATCCTTCATCGACCTCTGCTTCTTTCAGTTTTGGTGCTCTCGGTGAGCGCCTAGTCATTGGCTTCCTTGGAGGCATTTTTCTTGCAAAAATAACATAATGAGATATCGAATTGCAGAAATGACACTGAAATATAGACAATTGCGATTGTTGAAATGAAACAAACGATTCATACCTCTTCCTCACACAAGCTTAACCTAGTTTAGAATTCTGAAAATTGACTGTGAGATTTTGAAACTCTCTCTTGCTCCTTCAACTGCTTCGAGAATGAAAGACTTGTGTACAAAATGATGTGTTCAAATTTGTCTTTACAATTTAAATGTAGAGCATACTTACCTTGTCACATCAATTCTTGAATTTAGGGCATAAATGCAGTCTGCACAATCCATCACCAAGATTTGAATAATGTTGGGGATTAAATGCAATCGCAGGCTGGTGGTGCAGGAGTGGGGTACGTCGTAGTTAATCGGTGATTTCAATCTTCTATCATTTGGTCAGCGCATGGGATAGTAACGTGTGTTTATCGAAGAATTAATTGGCCTATTAAATAACAAAATCCAAACATATTTTTTGTCGAAGTTGTCCCATCATATTGTCGATGTCCTATAATTTCGTTGGTTTAAACAAGTGGATCAACATCGGTGTTTTTATTAGACAATGTTCATTAATACCTTTTCTAGTGAAATCTCTGATGCTGACTCAGACTGTCGTATAGTGGTGACGTGGAAATGTTGACCTGGAAGGGCGACCATGACACGTGGCGTTTGATTTTGTCTCCTCCGTTAAAATGTTTCTTCGGCATTGGGGATTTTATTTATACATTTCCCTAGGAACCTCGTCATATCTTGTCGATGGCGATGACATATCAAGGATATATGTTCGACGAGTCTCTATGGTCATTATTTCATGATTTCAACCCTTAGAGTTCGCTGATGCCGAAAACATATTACTGATCAACGATCGACAATGTGTCGAAGTAAAATTTTCGTAGTTTAAGGCTTTCTTTGGATATCACTGACCCTGACATTGTATCAGCAATTGGTGATTGGAGGTTCATTAGGTGTGTCGATGTTAGCATTTTCCTTTTCGTACTTCCCTGATGTCGATGTTAGCATTTTCCTTTTCGTATAGAATGTTGGTTCATCTATATGTAAAATTCCCTCTCATATCTCTTATTATCAGGAAAAAGGGTAAGTCGTGGAAACGTGTACAACTGACTAAACCCAACCCCAACCACCTATATTTTTAGCTTCCTTTAGTCCCTGCAACTAGTGGGATTAAATACATATTAATTCCTTTCCCACCCACCCACCCCCCCCCCCACNCCACGCGCGCCAAATTGGTTTCTTTGAATAAGTCGGCTTGCTTCAAAGTGTGGGTGGTGAGCCCACTAATGCTTTATATTTCTCTCCACCACTTCTTAAAATAGGGAAAAATCAGTTTGGTGAAGCACCCATAAACCTAGAACTGGGGGATTTCCAGAGAAAACCCATGCTAATACTAGAAGCAAATAGGTTTTGGTAGAAGAGATGTTCATCTGATAAACCATCGTTTTTCCATTATCCCCTCCCCTACAAAAATATTCTTGGTTCATATCAAGGCTAGGTTCGTTTTCCAGTCCATGGGGAAGAAGATTCTATGAGAGGGGAAGGGGTTGAGAAAATGAGTTTGATTTTGCTGGAGAATACCACATATACGAGAAAAATAACTATGTGGGGAGAGGAATAAATAGAGGTTATATAGTGCAACATAAGGGATTAGGCGCCAAAGATTATCCAATCAATGCTATCTCCCCATCTCATATGTTTGGTTAACCTTCCTATAGGTATAAATCCAAGCAGGGCCTTGATCCAATTCAATTATAAGATGAGTTTTGTGAACCATGAAGAAAAGCGCCCTATTCTTATTTAAGGCGAGGCAAAGTTGGGCTAGAAATATGTCTATATCACTGCTTCTACCCCCAACACCAATTCCAAACCGTTTGCTAACTATCCCACCTTTCTATTTCCACCCAAGCTTATATGAGAGCGGTCCAGATGAAAATGAATAATTCCCACACCTTATAAACTTGCGTAACATGAGAGTGGGGAACCCAACCGAAAGGAAATGGAATTGGTTTTGAAGCGCCCATAAACCCATAACTATAAGGGGCCTTTCCTCTCACTATTTGGGGTGGGACGATTTCTGTCTCTCCCAACAACCATAACTAGTTTCCTATAAGCAATCCAAGGAGAAGCAACCCACCCACATCCTCAATATTTCTATGATTTCTCCCTGACCTCACACCTAGACGACACACTATGAGGTGGGTATGGGAGACTACACGATTTGGAATATCTATCGAGTGGACGCTTGGCATAGCAGGAACACCTAAATTCAAGAGTGTGTTTCACTGCTTCATCCATTGTTTCCTGCCATGCAATACACCTCCCCTTTTCCATTTTGCATATCATAATAGGGGTGATGACGATGAATCCTATATCCCCACTGTGTTACTCCCAAGACTGACCCATTGGAACCATATAGCGATACTTTCAGGTGTCGAATGATTCTTCTTCATGGTCTGGGGGGATGAACCTCAACAACCTTTCTTAATTAACAACAATGTAGGGATTTTGATTCCATTTATTATGTATCTGGATAGCCTAGATAGCGTGGGGATAGCGAGCAAGTCCCCAACCTATATTCGACCTCCTACACTCACTATAGAATAGTTTTGGGTATAGCTATTCCACTGACAGAATCAAGGCCCAAAACATGGGATTAGGCTATTTGAGATTAGAAATCATGTTTTTTTAAGTCCTATAATGAGGGAAACCCTTCTTTTCATTATCTCTCGATGATTTAGAAGAGTCCCCGAGGAAATTTATGAACACAAATAGTTTCTATAGAGAAAACCAGCTGGTCGAGTAAAGGAAGAGGGTGAGGCATTTCCATCCAAACATTTTTGTTCTCTGGTAGCTGCTTTGTTTCATCAATTCCATCCAATCCTTCCCCTCAATCCATTTTCCCCTTGATTTGATCCATCCACTCTCCCTTCCTTTAGACACAGAAATGGGAAGGCATATGATTTCGATTCCTTTTTCTAGCCTCATAAATCCGACTATTCTAAGTGAGTTAGCCCGACGAAAAAAAAACCCTCTAATTATTATTAGTATAAATAAACCAAGGATAAGGGAAAGCAACCTTTCTTTGGTCCACCTGAAACCCACCCCAACACTTGAATAGTTAGCGTTTCCACTTGAGCTCTACCTACTTCAGAATTAGGGAGTGGTACCACTATATTATTTGAGTGGCAGACAATGAAACACCAATAGTATAGGGTCTGGGTTGTGGGTGAGCCAGCAGAGCCAACTACATATCTCACCATATTTAGGCAACTGAGTGAGCGATTATTGGGGAGAAGCATCCTCCCCCAATTAATAAGGAGCGATAATATTTTCTACGTGATTTATATGGAAGGTTCGATAAGTGTCTCTCGATTTTCCACATCATTTGTCCCCATTTTTCTACTCTCCAAAAAACCCACTTAGAAGATAAATTCTCTTTACTTCTAGGGTAACTTTACGATTTTGTGGCGCTCGCATGATTAATCGTTTTTTTTTTCTCCATTTCTTTATTAATTTAGATAACCCAAATCTTTCAGGTAAATAAAATACTTTATTTCCTCCTGGTTTCTACAAAAGAAAGGACCCGATTAGTCAGAATGTGTAAGGCATGCATATCATAAGGTCTTCAATAAGGAATTGAGGCCCCTGATAGTCCTTAATAGTAGGAAGCTAAGGAAAGGCATTTCCTAGAATACATTCCCTACGATTCAATTATATATGCCCTTGGTCAGGTAATGAACTCAGTAAGGCGTAACGAGAAAGGGGATCTATTTCCTTAAGAAATATATGGCCTTTCAAGGCCTCATTGACACACTAAAGGGCTGGCTTTCTTTCAATTGGTTGAATGGGTCTAGAGCTAACGACTTTACGGGGCTAAGGGTATTATTGTTGGGGCTTTCTGTTTTTGGGGCTCTGACTTCCGACCGTCTAGGTGAGAGCTAAGGGGACTTTGCGTGCAAATATATCTACTCAGGAAGGGAAGGGATTGTTCTCATGTGAGAATACATGCCCATGCGAAGGTCCTGGAAGACCTGACTGGTTGGTGACCAAGGGTTAATCCAGAGAGAGGAATTTATTTCTTGCTCGACATCACACAAATGGAGAGGAATGAAGGCACTCTACCATCGACGATATTTTGACAACTTCTTCGCAAGATATAATCAGTGATCGATGCACCCTCTCTTCCATTCTCTTGATGTCGATGATACATCGGTGATGGACGATGGATGTTTGTCATTTTCATGTGGTCGATTTTACTACGTCGATGTCAATAATAGGTGCATAGCTCAAAATTTTAGCTATGTATACTTAGTTAAAAATTCCAAGTCTACTTTAGAACAGAAGTCAATCTATTCAACAAATCCAAACCAATCCAAATGTGATCGATGATGAAACATGGAAACATAAAACTTATTTATCCCTATACAACAAACTCTATTAAAAAAAAAAAAAAAGTGGTACCCAAAAGAGAAAACTTCACAAAACCTTTTAGGGTGTGTTGAGTGCTCAACATGATCCAATAAACCAGCTACGGTTAATCATATTGGGATTGTTGATAAAGTCAACAAGTCTAAAACAAATAATTCTAAACCCAAATTTCGTTGCAGGCTTTGTAAGGGTAACCACTTTCTGAGGGATTTCCCTGGCCACCCCAAGGTCTTAGAAATTTGGTCTTCCACGTCATCAGCCCCTACGAGACATTCTAGTGACACCTCGTCCGCTAGTGACATTAAGGTTGGTAATAAAAATAAAAATATCAAATTTCCTTGCTTGTTATGTGAAGGTAATAATTACTCTCACCTTTTCTCTTGTATGGACGAGGCTTCTTATCTTTTGGAAAATATTCAACTTCCAACTGGTTATCATAATATTTCTTCCAAACCATAATTAGTTGATGGACTGGTCAATCTGGTTCCATCCTCGGTCATTTTGGTTGATCAGGTGGTCAATCTAGTTTCATCCTTGGTTGAACCACAAACCCAAGTAGCTGATCCAACTTCATCATCGATCAACCCCACTCTTCATCCAAAGAGTGAAACCCAAGTGGTCGATCCAGTTCTATCATCGATCGATCCCACTCCTCCCTTGAGGAGTGCCAAAGTGGTCGATCTAGTTTCGTCATCGATCGATCCCACTCTTCCCTTGAGGAATACCAAAGTGATTGATCTAGTTCCGTCATCGATCAACATCACTCTTCATATGAAGAGTGTTAAAGTGGTCGATCCAGTTTCATCATCAACTGATCCCACTCCTCCCTTGAGGAGTGCCAAAGTGATTGATCTAGTTTCGTCATTGATCAACCCCACTCTTCATCTGAAGAGTGCCAAATTGGTCCATTCAGTTCCTTCATCGATCGATCCCACTCCTCCTGTTGGAGCCATCTTTCTTAACTGGTTTAAATGTAATTCTTAAAATCAAAGGTTGGCCTTTAAGCTGTCTTTTACTTCGTGACCTTTACCCACTGAAAATCTCAGTAGTCCTGATATGCAAAGTGGCGATGGCCATCGTACTCCTAAGTCATTTCCATTTAACCATTAAACGAGTTTTTTCACTTTTATTTACCTCGAGATATCGTGCTTCGGGAGTTACAAGTCACACGATTTCCAAGCCCCGATGCGTGAAGTCACGAAACAACATTGAAAGCTTACCCAGGACAGCGCCGAGAGTAAAGTTCCTTAAACCTTAGTTAAGTGTTGTCGGGATTTCGTGTCTTGGTGATCGCTCTCCCCAAAAGTCTTACCATCATAACTCTGACAAGCGAAGTTGCGAGATAGTTTCAAAAGTCACCCGGATTAGTGTCAGGGGTAAGTCATTTTAAACTGTAGCTAAACAATGTCGGGGTTTCGCAACTTGGCATTCACTCTTCCAAGAAACTATACCTTCGTGGCCTCGAGTCATGAAATCATGATATTAATTAAACACTGATTAATTAAACACTTAATCTGGATCACGTTTTTGCTTAACTAGATTGCGTCATCGCGATCTCGGGTTTTAGGGGCTCGAAGGATAGGAGTGAAATCTCCGATACGGCGAATGCCGAAAAGGGTGATTAAGGTTTAAAGAAAACCTAATTAAAGAAGCTAAGCCTAATTAATCATTGCATTAATACAAATAGTAACACGCACCATCTACGGTCTAAATTTAAATGTTTTTTGTGCTAACTTGTGTCCCGACCCATCAAAAATTTATGGCATTTATTTGAAATGAGGTGAAGTGATAGGTAAAGATATTGTTTTTATTGCTAAATATTTCTCTAAAAAAAATTTGACCATTCTGTTCATAAGGACGTCGAGGTTTTAAATGGTTGAGATATAGAGTTCTTTCTCTCATTGTTTCAAATTTCATTTCTATCTTGCGCAAAGAAGCTTTTCTCACCAGGCTAATTTCTGTATGTATACACATTTTTACTACAGGAGAGCTAATTCAGAGTCCTCTATCATGGCCCCATGAAAAGCATCAAATGCGATTATTGAGAGCTCAGGGCAAGGCTTAGATACTGTTTCAGATACTTCACCCTGAAGTATTGATTCTGTCAGAACCTATTCATATGTCTCCAAGGTTCTGCAGTCCGAATTGGTGAACTGTTCAGACAATTCCAGCGATAATGAGAGGGACGAATTGGCCACCAAATACAAAATCATCGTTCAAGAAGAGATGCATAAGGTAGCATCCAGGCCATGACTCCTTCCCTATTATGATATGATCCGATGGGCACTGGATCATGTGGATATCCTTACCAGAACTATTATCAGCGAGCAGAAGGTGACCATTGGGACCTTCAGACTAGAATATTTGCAGGTGATGTACCAATTGTCACCCACACCAAACTTCTCACACAATGCCGAGTTTCTGTAAGGTTTTAAGCGGAAAGAATGCAAGAAATACGGCAAGAACTTGTCTGATCTGATCAAGGATTGGGTCTCACAACCCGCAAAGTTCAGGGCGGATGGTAACAAAGTTTATTCAATCTCTTCCTTGGAACTGCAATTCAAATATATAGAAATGATGACATGTAGGTTGTATGGGAAGGAGGACACCACACATTGTTTTCTCCCATGGGTGCCTCTGATTCATACAGTCACTGAAGGCTGTTCCTTCGACTGGGCCAAATTATTGTCAAACAGTTTAACCAGCTGGATTATTGAATATCAGAAGCATAGGGAAAATGGGAAGACCGCTTCATTTTTTATGTCTGCCTACATCATGGATGTTGTTTGTTTCATGATGCCTTTCCCTCTAATGAGCTGGATCTGGACTCCATCTGAGGCTGAGACTATCCATGTCTACCACTCAAAACTTTGGGAAGATAAGGCCACGGAATTCATATACGAAATTTTCAATTGGGTAATGGTACCAATGCACATATCCATCTTTGGCAACCCACCGCCCAGGATTTCAGATAGCATCGCCACCAACTTGAGCAACGTGGCCGACTGGTACATAGAGGCAGGATTTTCATACATCAGGGTTTTCGGCACCTCTGTTCCCCCCTATGCTCTACCATTATTCATACCAGATAGGCTGATTTGTCACGAAATCGCTAGGAAAACTGTGATTGGTGGCATAAGCAAGGAGCTTAAATGATTTTCGAAGAAGGTATGACTACCCTTCCCCATTCATTTGAATACCTATTCTTTATCAGATTTCAGACATGCAAAAGCTGAGGCAACGGCTTTGGAGGATATTAGATTGTTCCACATTGAGTTCAAGAAGCACGACCCACATAGGATCGTGGGTAATCACATGGCATGTTGCGACCTTAAAAGGTATGAACATGAGAATTCGCCTCATGACGATATCTTCTGAGGTGTGAGATATTATGCCAAAGTCTTAGAATGAATTCAAGCCCTGTCGCCCGAGGAGAGGTCCGATTTTTTCAAATTTTAGAAACACTAGTGAAGCTGTCTTCCCCCAGTATTATAGGGTAAGAACCCACCGATGGAAAATATACAGCAAACATGAGCCAAGGGCTCCTAAGATTCAGGAAATGATCAATAGGAACACCAGGAAAAGGAGAAGCAAACCGGGGGCCTGAAACCGGAAGCTGAGATCCCCAACCCTCCAAGCAATCCAGCCTCAGTTGTTACCTCGGGGAAATCATCCAAGCAGATCACCAGCCCCATCATTTTTGTTACTCTCCTACAATCCACAAAGGGGATTCCATACGCAGGATGGATTTTCGGCGAAGAACTAACGCCCATAACTGTGGAAGAGTTGCCTCCAAATGAATTTTTCTTCGATAATAAGAGAAAGGCCATTGTGAAACAAGAACTTTATCAAGAAGCAGGCACGGTAGCCAAGAAATTTAAAATCCTTACTGATGGGAGAGCCATGAAAAAAGAAGAATTTGCAACTCAGATGGCAGGGACGTTGGGGGATTTTGCTACAACCAACCAATATTCTGTCGAGTCCCTAAAAGAATAGTTGAAGTGAAAAAACCGCTTGATCAAAACTTTGGAGGATAAGCTGGCTACAACAGAGGCAGCTGCCAAAGATCAAGCGAACACAGGTATAGAGCTAGCTAGGGAAACCAATCAAAAGGAAACCGAGCGGCTCAAATCCGATCTCGAATAGACACAACAGATGGCTCAGACTAGCCAATCACAGATAATCCAGTAAGGAGAATTGATAGGGCAGTTACAGGCCAAACTAAATTTCCCCGAAAGCTAGATGATAGATATCAGGATATTCCAATCCCAAGCCATAGAAATCTGAAAAAGAGTGTCGACAGCTCAACAAGATTTACTTGCTAAAGTGCAAACTATTCAAAACCACTGCCAACTCATTGATCAAGTACTGGAAAACATCTCCTTCGAAGAAAAAGAAGCTGGGGCGGCTCGGGTCACTTTCTAAGAGGCTGTCATAGACACAACAAAAATGGAAACGAGCAGTAGTTCCAGGTTTTCCATCCCAGAGCAAACCCGAGGTAACATCTTGCTGAAGGCATGGGACCGTAACATATCAAAAGGCAGAAAATGAGCTAAAGAGGTAAGAAACTCTTGTGAAGAAACTTTCGACTTCATATATGGGAGTTTGTTGGATCTCGATAGTGAAAACAACACTGAGACATTGGGCCAGATTAATATAGCCAAGCACCTACTCAATATCAAGGAGAATGAGGAAAGACATTTGGTTGAAATATCACAGATAACTCAAACGTATATAGTCCAAGTAGATAAGTGGATAATAAAACCAAGTGTACATTTATATTATATCGACACAAAAGACCGACATGTAGAAGGAAAGTTGCCACAATTAGTGAAGGATTGTTACACTTGTGAGGCAAATAATCAAGCAGAACCTTCCAGGTTGGTAGCCCAGTTGGTGGAGAGGTGCGTCACTTGCACCGAGAATGCGAAGGGGCAAGTTTCTAGTATCAAATGATGACAAGTGTCTACTTGTTCTATTTTTAGAACTAGAAGAGCAAAGAAAGGAAGGTGCTCCATTTGCTCGAAAGATGGACAGAGACGAATAATTGAAACATTTAATATCCTTTTTTTTTGTAATCAAAAACCTCTGGAACGATTGAGATTCTAGCATATAGAAACTTGTATAAATATGCACTTTGAAGAAAGAACCAGGGCTAGACCTTTTTGGTTGATTGTAATAGAGACTCTCTCATTTTGAAAATTAATACAAAGCAATCTGAAGATTCCTGGTTCCATCAAGACTGTGTTATGAGTTTGTTTCCTTTGTGATTTCATATTCAATTTCATTTCGTATATATATATCTGATGAATGTTTTTACTACAATTTAGTAAAACCTCTACTGTGGTGATCAATTTTTAGTCATCTATATCGTTTACAGTTTTTCCTCTGTATCAACTATTAGCAGGTACAAGACCTGTGAACTCTTTAGATTGTCATATTTTATGCTTCGTCAGATTTCTTCTTATCTTTTTCTTCTTCTATTTACAGGGTTAGATTCTCCCTTGATAGGAGCCTCACATTATAGATAGCTTAATGTTTTTTCTTACATTTCACACACCATTTATTTAAAAGATAACTCAGTTACGGGAAAAGGGCTTTGCTTTGCACTTTATCTTCAAATATGGGATTCAAAGTTCTCTTTTATATGATCTAATTGATACAACATCAAAAACGTCGAACTCTCCTTTAATTTTCTTGTTCCTCTATGACTGTCCCCGTTGTAAGACAGCCTAATATTGAACCCGGCTTGTCGGACCAAACCCATATCACTTTGAACCTTTTCGATACCATACTTAAAATAGCCACCACCCAGGTAAAACTTGAACATTCATGGGCCGCGATTGAACGGGATATAAGCATCCAAGAACAGTTGGAAGCGAGACAACGACAACTTGGAAATCAGCCTTAGATTCCTTTCCCAAAGGTTGATTCTTCCCCCTTTTTATCCTTTACTCACTTTCAGGTGCCTAGACACTGTACTTTCTAAGCCTTAAGTACAGACTCTGGAACAACATCTTTCTAGCGTCGTTGTCGGGGACGAAGTTACAAAACCTTTTCCCTGGGAAGAATGACATTTTTTGCAAGTTTTTCCTTTTGATAGTGAACAAAGAGTGAACACCCTCTAAATTATTTTATTATCTTTCACTTGGCAACTCCATGTTTAAATAAGATGGCATCCGGTTGAAGGAACACCAGACAAAACCCGGATGGTAAACAGACCATGCCTATTTCTGATCCCGAAAAAATACTGAAAACAAGAGGTTCCCTTAAGCCAACTACTGTAGTCTACTAGCTTAAGTACCCACAACCCAAAACCAAGAGTTCTTTTGAACCTTCAACTTCACACAATCCCCTCCCGAAATCATCAACCCAACCTTACTTCTCCTTGAGGTTAAAAGTGAAATCCATCCGACAACCTATGGCATACACAAAGGTAAAAACGCAGTGAATTTATCAGAGATCAATATCCTGCCGACTCTTCAGTTAGATTTGACGACCTCACCAAGTCTCAAAGAGTATACCATATACTCAGATTCCACACCCATGGGTTCCCCTGATTACATCTCTTGTAAATTCGAGGATCCAAGTCCTCGCATCTCTTTTCACCCATCTTCAGTTTTCTCGCCTCTCGAAGAATCTAGAAATTCGCTTTTAGTTTTTCATAACCCTCTATGTAACACACCTTTTTCCTATCCATTAGTACCGATGGCAGCCACCGAAGGAGGAGGTGGAGGGGTTTTAGGAGGGCGAGGTGGAGTGGCTCCAGGAGGAGGAGCGGGGGGCCAAGGGCCTCCCCCGCCTCCCAGAGTTTTCGCTAAAGTAGCTGTGAGATATGCACCTTTGGTCCTACCCATCCCTCTCCTTGAACTTCCTGAAAATTACATAAAAAACTTACCTAAATTTATAGGGGAGCGGGACTTGACCACAACCGAACATATAAACTTCTTTGATCAGTTCACCGATATCCTAGGTCTCGAACACAAAGACGTATATTCAAGATTGTTCATTCAGACTTTCGAAGGACAGGTAAGAACCAGGTTTCAAAGTCTACCCATAGGTTCGATCTTATCCTATGATGCCTTAGAATATTCTTTTCTTAGACAATGGGGCAAAAGGAAAGACCATTTGTATTATTTGACAGAGTTCGACTCTTTAAAGAAAAAGACTTCAGAAACTGTTATGGAATTCATTCAAAGATTTAACAAGTTATATAATAACATCCCGGTCGAAGTTAAACCATCCCAACCTACAGCCAAGGTAACCTTTGCGGGAGCCTTCGAACCTGATTTCGCACTTCTTTTGAGAGAAAGGAGGGGGGATACCCTAACCCGAATGAAAGATGATGTCGTAGAAATCAAATCTAACATGATAGCTTTTGGCAAGTTGAAAACCAAGGTAGAAACGGGAAACCGAGAAACCAAACATTTTAGGGAACAAGTGGGACCTTTAGGGTCTAATAGATCCACAGAAGACAAAATGGATGATATGGCTAGGATAATTAAGGAGTTATCAAATAAGATTTTTAGAATGGAGCTAGACCAATCCAAGGCTAATCCTTTCGTTAAGAGGGAATTCAAAAGAAACCCCAATCCTCAAAACCAACAAAGACAGATTAAAAATGAAGATCAGAAAATTCAAACTCCTCTAAAAAATGAAAATTTTATAGGAGGAAACGACCTGCAAGATTTCAAGGATTTGGAAGCAGATGTGAAAAATTTGGGTGACGACTGCACACAACCTTACTTAACTAAAGAATATTACGAGAATTCCCTGAAAACTCAGCAACCGTCAAATAAAGATGATGAAATAAACAACACCGATTTCATTGTATGTCAAGAAATGACCGATTTTGTAATGGCCGAGGTCCAACCTAGGTATAACCTGAGGTCTAAAAACAAACTTGCGTTGACTCCTCAACCCAAGAAAATTCTCTCTAGAGGTGAAGTATATGAGCCCGCCCCAAAAGAGACTGAAACATCTAATATCAAAATGAAAGGGGCAGACTCACTAGATCCCAAAGTAAAGGAGGTTGAGACCCAAACAAAGGAAACCAAGATAGTTGAAACACATACATCGGTAGATAAACTCACGGGTGATAAATCAACACAAACAAATAAATTAGAAAAGAAGGAGTCTGGGGTTTCAACCAAAGAAATGGACAAAGGTAGTGGAGGGTTCAGCCTCGAAAATGAGATAAATAAGATAAAAATACCAATCCCTCTAGTGGAATTAGTAAAGAATCCTGTATATCGAAAGTAGATGACCAAAGTGATAGGTTTTTTAGATCTAGAAAGTCACTCTGATGTGATAAACTTGGAAGATGATAAGCCCAATATCACTTTTGGTCCACATTTCAAGGGTGCCAGAGACACCATCGCTCCCTTCTATATCACCTTGAATGTGCATGATCTACTGCTGCATAACTGCATGCTAGACTCTGGGGCCTCACATAATGTGATGCCCAAAACTATTATGGATAGACTAGGCCTCAAGATCACCAGGCCTTATGGAGATCTCTACTTTTTCGATTCAAGAAGAGTTAAGTGCATGGGTATGATAAACGATTTAGTAGTCACTCTTGCACAGGTCCTTGTGAAAAGCGGTCTAATGGATGTAGTTATTGCCGATATACCCCCAAAGTATGGCTTACTGCTGTCTAGGTCGTGGGGAGCCAAGCTTGGTGGGTCTCTTCAACTAGACATGAGATACGCCATGATTCCCGTGTTTGGTGGACAACTTACTCGGCTATACAGGGAAACAAGGTTAACCTACACAGTGAGCGACCCTCAGAATCCTAACAATTATCCTGTTTATATTGCTGATCAAGATTTAGGAAATTGTATTATGTCTTTTGATGATGATGTAAATAGTTGTGCAGAAGAGAATTACTTAGAAAATAATGAATCAGGAAAGACATACGAAAATATGCATAGCACTGGGATTTGGAAAATGCTTTTTGACGGTGCCCTATCATGTGAAGGAGCAAGTGCAGGAGTACTTTTTGTGGCACCTAAAAATGAATTTGTTATCCCTATCTCTTACAGGCTTCAGTGGGATATAGACTACACTAATAACGTATATGAGTATGAAGCCTTAGTCTTAGGGTTGGAAGCTACCAGGAAGTTGAACATAAAGAACCTGGAAGTTTACGAAGATGCAGAGTTGATAGTGAAACAGATAAATCGGCAATACTAGGCCAAACACCCAAGATTGAGATCTTACAGAAATTGCGCCTGGGATCTTATGGAAAATTTCTTTTCATCAGTAAAGGTTCATTTCATCCCACGGGCCGAAAACCAGCAAGCCAATTGACTGGCCAAAGTGGCTTCAACTTTCGTAACCCCCCACCACTTTCAAATTAAAATACCACATAGAGGTAAGGCACAGACCATCCATACCAAACAACATACAACACTGGCAGGTTTTCAAGGATGACAAATAGATCAGAAAGTTTCTGGAAATGGTGGGTGATTTCTCCAAAACCCACATTGACTAGGAGGACCGAAATGATCATTCCTGGATTATGCAAGAGTAAGAGGAGCCTCAGGAGTTCTGAGAAAAAATTGCTAACCATCGCATGTTGGTTTTGAAGAACAATCAGATTCCAAAACGTCTAATCCCCCTGGAGAGACTATTTGATCAGAACGATATGCCCTTAAAATCCACTCTGCAACCCCAACTAGAAGAGGTTGAAGACTGCGACGTAGGGACCAAAGAGGAGCCTAGGATGGTAAAAATATCAAAGTACCTTCCTCCTGAGGTAAAAATTAAGTATAAAGACTTACTCGCGCGGTATAAAGACGTTTTCTCTTGGTCTTACGAAGAACTGAGAACCTAGGACACCACTGTGATCAAACACAAGATACCCCTAAAGCCTAGTGTCAAACCCTTTAGACAAAAACTTAGACAAATCAACCCTATCTTATTGCCCGTGGTCGAAAGGGAAGTTAAAAATCTCTTGGACGCAAAAATAATAGTACCACTGAGATACTCCGATTGGGTAGCAAACCTAGTCCCAGTTAGAAAGAAGAGCGGGGAGATTAGACTGTGTGTTGATTTTAGAAATCTAAATAAGTCCTCCCTCAAAGACAACTACCCTCTACCCAAAATGGATCACGTATTAGAAAAGGTAGTTGGGGAAAATAGGATGTCGATGATCGACGGGTTCTCTGGGTACAATCAAATTGCAGTAAATGAACATGATAAAGAAAAAACAACCTTCACTACCCCTTGGGGTACATTCATGTATGATAAGATGCCTTTTGGTCTAATGAATGCAGGTGCCACCTTCCAATGTGCTATGGATATCGCTTTCATTGGTGAAAGAGACAAGTTCGTGGTTATATATCTCGATGATCTAACCGTTTTTTCTAAATCTAACGAAGATCATTTGATACATCTCAAGCAGACGTTTGAAAAATGTCGCAGGTTTGGTCTGTCTTTAAACCCCCAAAAATCTCACTTTGCCATGCAAGAAGGTAAACTCTTGGGCCATATTGTGTCTTGAGACGAAATTAAAATTGATCCTAGAAGGGTTGAAGCTATAGACACTATAAATATTCCTAGAAATGTAAAAGAAATTCAGTCATTCTTAGGAAAAATAAATTTTTTGAGGAGATTTATCCCAAACTTTGCTGAAATTGTGAAATTGATCACAGATATGCTAAAGAAGAACAGTGAAGTGAAATGGACAGCAGAAGCCAAAGCATCGTTTTCATGCATCAAGAAGATTATAAGCGAGGCACCTGTACTGGCAAGCCATGATTATCTAAAGGATTTTCTTATTTTCTCGTTTGCATCTGAACACACACTTGCCACGGTACTCCTACAGAAAAATGAAGAAGGTTTTGAGCAACCGATAGCCTTTTTTAGCAAAAGTATCAGAGATGCTGAAATCAGATACGATATAATGAAAAAACAAGCATATGTTTTGGTGAAGGCATTAAAGGCTTTCAGAACTTACGTGTTGCATTCCAAGGTAATCGCGTACGTACCCACCAGCTCCGTAAAGGACATTCTGGTTCAGTCCGATAGTGATGGAAAAAGGGGACGGCGGCTCGCTAAAATCCAAGAATTTGATCTGGAGATAAAACCGACGAGACTAGTAAAGGGACAAGGTTTGGCTAAACTCTTAGCTGAATCAAATTTCAGAGCCCTCGGTATAAATGGCCTACATGAATGTGAAGATGGTGTGGACATGAACAAGCTTGATGAGCAAACAAGTGCAATCAGAATTGAAGAGAATTTTGCCTCATCAAATTGGTACAAAAACATAGTGTCTTACCTGCTAACCTTGAAATGCCTAGGTGACTTATCATCATCCAAAGCCAGGATGCTAAAACTGCATGCGGTCAAGTACTGTATATCCAAAAGTCAATTGTATTGGAAGGACCCACTTGGATTCCTGTTGGTTTGTTTGGTTGAATAAGAAATAGAGAATGTCATAAGTGAATTTCACGAAGAAGTGTGCGGGGGACATCATGCTTGGAGGGCGACAGCTTATAAGATCCTAAGGGCAGGATATTATTGGCCAAAACTTTTCTCAGACGTCAATGCCAAAGTTAGAACCTATAACCCTTGCCAATTGTTCACAGGTAAGCATAAACTCCCAGCGCTACCGTTAGTCCCGGTTAAAACATAAGCCCCTTTTCAGCAATGGGGACTAGATTTTATAGGCGAAATTAACCCCCATTCTAGAGCTCAACACAAATGGATCCTGACTGCCACAGATTACTACACTAAATGGGTGGAGGCTATTCCAACCAGAAGGGCAACAGATTCAATCGTAATAGATTTCCTAAAAGAGAACATTTTGTCTAGATTCAACTGCCCCCGAAAGATAGTCATAGATAACACCCAGGCTTTTAAATCTATGTCTATGATCAGTTTTTTCCAAAAATACAATATTGTGCTCAACCATTCCACAACATATTACCCTCAAGGAAATGGACTAGCCGAGTCTTCAAACAAAATTCTGATCAATATAATTAAGAAAGTTTTGAACGAGAACAAAAAATCTTGGCACATGCATTTGAAATACGCTTTATGGGTGAATCGGATAGGCACGAAAAAATCTATTGGCACTTCTCCTTTCCAAATGGTGTACGAGACCGATGTGGTATTACCCATAAATCTAGCACTTCCCGTAATGAAACTTTGGCAAGATGAGAAAGAAGAACCAAATCATGTCACAAGAAGGATAAACCAACTGATTGAAGTACAACAACACAGGGTAGAAGTGGACGAAAGGTTGCAGAAATACCAAGACGACATGAAAACGTTATTCGACCATAAGGCAAAGGACAAAGAGTTTCTCTCCAGTGATTTGGTCTTGAAATGGGATGCTAGGAAGGAAGACTCGGAAAAACACGGTAAATTTGATCACATCTGGTATGGACCATTCAAATTCGCAGCTCCCGAAGGTAAAAATTCGTTTCTATTAGAAAATCTGGACAGTAAAATTTTCAACACCCCTGTCAATGGGCGTTATTTAAAACACTATATGCAATAATTGGTTCCCAAAAAATTTCCATTGTATATACTGGTTTGTGTTTTCTTTCTATTTCATAATTTCTCTTTGGTAAGTTTACCTTCACCACTAATTAATTAGGTCAGTGATTTTTGCAGAAGTAGAGATGTGAAATTTTCTATGCCTTCAGCTCTTATAAAAAAAAAAAAAAAGATATCTTCGTGTTTGCAGGATTCAGGCTTGCAGCCCAAACGAGTGAAAGGAGTAAACATAAAATCATATATTGGAGAATAAATTTGTCGAAAACGGGTGATGGAAAGGGTTTTCCATTATTTTAAAATGGTAAGGCAAAGGTACGAATTCCTAAGAATTTTTTTTTTTTAAAACGAAGGTCTCCAAAAGCGCCATAATGATCTCATAAATATAATGTTTTCGCTTGACTAGTTATTAAAATAATGACTCCTTACTCTAGGACCTAAGAGTTTCACCTAGACAAAGATAGGGGGTAATTAAAATAAGCAGAGAAAGTAAAGCGTCTCTAGAAAAGGGTCCCACAAGTCGGTTTTAGTCTATAATCCCTGTGTTTCGAATCTCGGATTTCTCTCTATCACCCTTTTTCTGTCCACAGACTTACCTTCTTAAAAAACCAAGCATCTTTCCAGGTTCCATACATAGGGATAAGAGATTATGTTTTAGCTTTGGAAGTTGTAAAGTAGATTTTAGAAAGTAAACCAATCTTCACAACTCCTCATTCTCTTACTAAACAAAGTTATGCGTAGGTTGATCTTGACTCTTCTAGGTTTTTTAACAGTTTCGAAGGATTGAGGCTTGCTCGAAGGAAGGTCCCTGGAAGTAATCTTTCCCTTTTTCCCTGCGGGCTAAGGTGTTTTGAAAGTTAAGGGAAGGTTGGTACCGAGTAATCAAAGCAAGTTGACAGACCTCCACTGCAAATATTACACAGATATCATCCCTCATACAAACTGATTGCCCCCACTTCATTTTCTAAAAAGTAAATTATAAGACAGATGGTGAAAGAAAATTCATATTTGATTGCCCCCATCTATTCCAAAGAGACGATGAAAGGAAATTCATAAATGATTGCCCTTGTCTCAGCATTTAAATGCATAAATATATTTCGAAGTGGTGAAAGGAAATTCAGTAAAATGGGCCAGATAACTTCACCGGGGTACTGAACAGGCTCGCTGGCAGTGAAACAATATCTAAGATAACTGTAAGGATGTCATACGTGAATCTCACTCTACTCTAGTCATCAAATTTCTTGAAACTGGATCTGGATCCTAAGTTCAGACAGGGCTCCTCGATTAAAAACATGTAATAAACTTCGTTGGATGCAAGCTAAAAGCCACAAGATCTGTTGGATTTCCTAGGACTGTTTTGATTGTCTTAAGGTAGACCTGAATTCGGTAATGAGAAAGAGAAAGTCATGAAAGGGGCTACAACTGAGTTTGAAATGCATTTGAGTGTTGAAAAGATTTTCAGAAGTAAAAGACGAAATCTCTTTTTCCCTCTGTATCCCCTTTCCTTAAGCAAGTTTCGCAGAAGTAAAACTAATGACTCCATTTACCCAATACAGGCATGTGGTCTACTGTTCTTCCCATATCACCGGTGTTAGAAAAACAGGACCGCGGAGCAATAAAATAAAACAAATGCGGAAACAAAACACAGAAGATACACAATACAAGAGAGACACAGATTTACATGGTTCACCCAGTGTGGGCTACGTCCACCAGAGAAATTTCCAAGTCCTTTCTTTATTATTATCTAGCAAAATGAAGGGATACAACCTACAACAAAACCCACTGTAACTTCCTCTTCTTTCTCTCACAGTATCCTCTCTCAGAATACAATACTCGCCAACATACATAGCCACAATACATTTCCCTCATAAAAGAGGTTGCCTTCTAGGGAAAAAAATCCCTAACATAATCTCTATCGTTAGATCTATGACCTTATAATGAATGGTCCAAATTTTCAATGAAATTACAATATACTTTTACAAGGCAATTTTTGTTTCGGGGGCTTCACCCCCGAACCCCCGCTTGCCCCCAGACCCCGCGAAGGGGGTACCCCCCCTTTGCACTCCCCCGCGTGGAAGAGTGTACACACTTCTGGGGTGTAAATACTTCATGGGGTATAAACACGGCTGAAAGTAAAAGACCTCTAAATCAAGAAGATAATCAGACTCCACAACCAACAATCTCCCACTTGGAGACTGATCTCAACAACT